>JAUZSW010000013.1:0-238991 GCA_034780735.1 Hyalogyrina grasslei
TTACAGGGAAATGTTGGTTCGTCTGTGAATTTGGGGTTATATTTAGGTGATGAGTTGGTTTCATTAATGACATTTGGTAGATCGAGATATAATAAGAAGGTCGATTGGGAGTTGATTCGTTTTTGCAATAGGCTGGGAACATCGGTTGTTGGAGGCGCTAGTAGATTATTGAAGGCATTTCGTAGAGAACATAATGGGAGTATAATTAGTTATGCCGATAAGAGAAGATCAAATGGTAATTTGTATAAGCAATTGGGTTTTGAATTTAGTCATGATAGTAAACCAAATTATTGGTATTGGAAAGATTCAATGAATTTGGAATCTAGATTAAAATATCAGAAGCATAAGTTGAAAGATCAGTTGGATGTATTTGACCCAGATTTAACTGAGTCCGAGAATATGTATCAAAATGGATATCGCAAGATATATGATTGTGGTAACCAAGTATGGAAATTGGGCTAGTTGTGAAGATTCGAATTAATATAGCGTTTTAATATTTATAAAAATTAAAGATTCTTAAACAGCACCAAAATCTATATTTAATACTAAACCATCCGTTAAATCTAATTCAACAAAATATAAATCCAATTTGGCTAAAATTGTGTTTTTATCGTAATAGGGTTGAACATGTAAATCTATTAATTCAACTCTTGGATCCTGTTTAACAACCTCTAATAATTCCTGCTTTACTAAATCAATTGTTATACTATCCAACGGCTCAAACGTTAAATCTGGTATACCAGTTCCAAAATTCGGCATCATCACACGTTCACCCTTCCTAGTGAAAATATGATTTAAAATATTTTCTTTTACTAAATCAATATCTACTAACGGCAATGAACCATGTAACAAATAATTCTTCGATGATATCCCTTTATATAAATTTAATGCCATAGTTAATTTCCTTATCTTTTCCAATTATTGCCACGATTAAATGTTCTATCTCTATCCTTTGTACCAACGGCTGTGTCATCATACGACATTTCTAAACCTGAAACTTTGCCGCCTAAACCTGATAAAATATTAGAATCAAATTCTTGTTCACCAGAACCACCCGCTTTAGTTGAAATTCTACCCCATGGTTCATGTTCTGGTATTCTAGATGTTGTAAAAGCTGTTTCAGCAACAGGGCCACCAAATGGAACAACAATATTATCACCAACTGTACTATTTAAATATAATAATAATCCGTTAATATAAGTAGTGTTAGAACTTCTAAGATACATAGTATCATTAGTATTAATTTTTAATGTTTTACTGGCTAGAATATCCATTATACCTGATGATTCTAATTTAAAATCACCTGCAGTTTTAATATTCATATTATCAACAGACTGCATATTTAAAATTGCGTTGGTTTTAAAATTCATATCTGAATCAGCTTGAATTTTTATTTTATCTTCAGATTTAATATGTATTGCCTCTTTAGCATACATCCTAATAGATTTATTTGCGGTAAAATTTATATCCTGCTCAGCATGTATTGAAAAATTTCCAGCTGTATACATATCAATATTACCAGCTTGATCTAATTCTATCCAATTCTTACCCTTAGCTGTTGAAATATAAACCCTTTCATTAGTATCATCCATTAATATTGTATGACCAGCGGTTGATCTTATTTTTACTCTACAATTTTCAGATTTATCATCCATTATAATGGAATGTAAACCGGGAGAAGTTAATGAATACAAACTGCTATCATTTATACCATATTCTGTTAACTGTTTATTATCGGAATAACCCCTACTACTATCATCAACTGCTTTACTATTAGTTTCACCAATTCGAACATTATCAACAATAGAAGCTTGATTCTCCATACCTCTAGTTTTCCACTCATGATTATTATCTTTAGAACCAAATGCCTCTTCTAAATTCTTATAGGTAGGCTGAATACGAGTTTCATTACTAGCCAAAGGTCCATCAAAATCATTTTGAACAATCCCATTTTCATCTTTCTTATCAAAATATCTACCTGATGGTAATGTATGTGATAAAAATTGTCCATAAACACAACCTAACCAAATCCTATAATCTGGATTACCATCTAATGTTGTTATTAAAACTTGAGCACCAAATTTAGGAATAGCCCACATTCCATATGCTACTGTACCTTCAACATTATCATTATCGGGTCCTCTGCTTCCATATGATGTTGTACCGCCAAAGGGTGATGAATACATTGCCCATGGTAAATCTTCAACGGGATTATCAGAAATATCTCCAAGAGATGGACAAAATACTTGTAGACGACCCATTTGTTGTGGGTCATTGGAATTAACAACAGTTCCAATTGTTGTACCATTAAAAATATTAGCAACAAGTTTCTTTTCAGACTGTATTTGATTATTAATCTTTGTTCTTATTTTGTTAATATTTAATTTTTTTGATAATTTTCTTTTTTTCATATTATGTAATTGTTTTACTGCTATGTATATTTAAGGCATCGTTAACTGATGTTTTATTTAAAATTGGTTTCTGTACTACTACAACATTTGTTTTTTCAATTGTCGTAAGCTCTTTTACTTTATTTGAAGCTAATTGCTCTCTTGCTGATCCAGCTTGGAAATTCTTAGCGTGATTCTGAACTAATACAACATAATTCCGTGTTTCTTTAAATTTTTTCCATCTACCTGGATTAGGATTTCCAACATTTCCAGGTCCAGCATTATAAGCTGCTAAGGCTTCTGTAACATTTCCAAATTTCTTTAACTGTTTTTTAATATATCTAGTACCGGCTCTTATATTTTGTAATGGTACAAACAAATCATTTCTTGAAACACCTTGTTCCTCTGCTGTACCTGGTAACAATTGCATTAATCCTAACGCTGTTCCAAATCTAGTAGATGGTCCTCTGGCATTAACTCTGAAAGATGATTCTTGTTTAATTATTCCTAATATTAAATTAACATCAATACCTTCTTCAACTGCAACTTGTTCAGCAATGGCTTTGATCTCATCAAATCTAAATATTTTAGAAGTATCAATAGAATTAGGTAAATCTGATCTTCCTTTATATCTAGTTACACGATGTGCTGCATCTTTTAATAATGATTTTTGTGTTTTATCACTAGCATATGATAAATCAGCACTCGCATTTTCAGAATTTGGAACACTTATAATATTTAATTCTTGTGTAAACGCCCCGTCTGAAAAAGTGGTTTGAATTGAAAAAATCTTATAAAACCCATCAAACCAAAATGTTTCTAATGTTGAAAAATCTTTATTCGATGAGGGCATCTTAATATTTATTTTACATAGAGCTGGCATTTGTTCCCAATATGGTAAAGCTTGTGTTCCATCTATATCATTTGATACACTTCTTGTTACACTTCCGTATGAAGAAGGCAATTTATTGATAGAATTTAATAATGTTGGATTTCCATGTATTTTAATTTTAGCTTCTATATTTTCTAATTGTGCCTGCCTGCTTAATAATTCTTGATATGTTAAAGATTCTTTAGGATTTAAAGAATTCCCATTATCTAAATTTTTAGATTTTACTGGAGCATGTACTAATACACTTGGATTTTTATTTACATCCTTGCTAATATTTTTAACATTAGAAGGTTTAGATTGAACATTCTGGTCAATTGTTGTAATATTGCCAGATAAATGATTTTCTTGTGAGCCTATGTTGTTTGTTCCAGTTAAAATTGTAAAAAAGGCTAGGCCGTCATCAATTTCCATTTGGAAATCTAATACATCGGTATTTTTACCGGTATATATGTAATCAAAAATTAAAGTATTTTCATCTAACATATCTCTAGTTTTCTGATTAATATTGATGCCGCCATTTAAGGTTTCAGAATAAACATGTAAATATCTAGTTATATAATATGTTACCTTTTGTACTTCTTCATTAGAATCAATTATTGATCTAATTTTATATCCATATTTTTCATTTTCTTCAGTACCTGTCAAATCATTCTTAATTTTAGGACAATGTTTCATTATACTATTAATAGCATTTTCAATCGTTATATTTTTTGCGAAATCTAATGTACATCCACTAGCACTAGTACCAGAAGACTTATTCTGTTGTTGCGCGTCATTAATAATATATGCAGAATCCTCAAAATGTTTATCTAAAATAATTTCATATGTGATTTTTTTAGGCTTAACACCGTCTTCGATTAATGTATTTTTAACTTTTTCAAAATGTTCATGTGATTTTTTATTAATCTTAGATACTAACTGATTAGATATAGCGTCTTTCAATGTTACATTTGATTCTAAGCCTATTTTTATAGTATCAGTTATATTAGAAAATTGTTTTAATTTACTGGTTCCATTAAATATTGGAACAAACGATATCTCATAATAACCACCTTCAATTGTAAATTTAGCACCAATTTTCATTATATCAAATATTAATGGTCTAATATTTGTAATATATTCAGCGGGCCCTGTATCATTATATCCAACAAAAATGGTTTTTATCATCCATTTAGCTGACGCTCCTGTAACATTTAATTCTCTATATGATTTTTGAATATCATTTAAAAATTTTATACCCTTTGGTTCCAATATAGTTATGGCGCCTTCAGAATCCATTGAAGTATAATTATCAGTTCCTGAATCACCAAATCTATCTACTACAGATTCCCATGTTAATGTATCAACACTATATCTACCATCTGTTAAACCATTAGAAAGTATAACATATCTGCCTCCTGAATTTGAATCAATAATGGCGCTTCGTTCTCCGTCTAAATCATCATCAGTAGTTTGAAGAAATTTAGATATATTATCATCTTGGGCAATAGACTCAGCAGTCCTAGTATTATCACATATAATTATTATATGGTGATAAGAATAAGTTCTAAATCGGTCCATTGGGTTTTTTGGAGTTGACATTTTTTAATTTTACCTTAAATATTATATACTTATTTATTCTTCAACGCCGCCCGTAGATTTATTCAAAATATCAAATATTAATCTATTTGGGTGCGGGGCGTTAATTAATTTTCCTGTTATAAATTCATCATTTATATCTAAGATAGTATTAAATTGTAATAAAACCCAAGCCAATTCAGATTTTCCGTATAATTCAAATGCCATTCTATCAGGTCTTTTATTGAATCTAGGTAGTATCTCAACTATTAAATCATTATCAGCATTAGATATATTGCCACGTTCCCACCATTTAACTTTATTATCAACTGATAATACTGATTCTCCACCCTGTGTATATCTAGAATATTTCTTATTAATTACATTAGTTTCCATAATAATTCCTTAATAGTGGGGCAGTTTGCCATTTTTAAAATCAGTTAAACTAAAATCTGAATATTCTCTTGGAGAATGTGTTTCAGTTAATAATAAATCAACAGTCATTAATACTGGAAACGGTTCTCCATGTATAGTTGGAAAATATGTAACATCATTTGGATAACTATTACCTAATTGTGATACTACAACTGGTACGTTATTAATATTACCAGAAAAATCTTCGCCACCTGTATTTAAATAATTTGAATACGCGTTAAAATGTAAAATATCAGGCGGTTGACCTAATAAATTATTATGTACTGCTAAATCAGTTGGATTATTTTTTATAATACTATTAGGATCTTTCCTTTTTTTACTTCGATCAGCTCTATCTCTATTTTCTATTTGATTTGTTGTTAATCCTGTTATACTTCTACCAAAATACGGTAATGTCCAGCTTCTCATTAATTGTAAATATTCGGAATTTTTCGTAGCTTCATCAATATTTCTGGAAATTAATTTAATGACAACGTTAAATGTTCTAGTAGAACTATTGCCATACGCAAAAATAGAACCTGGTAAATGTAATACATCCAGTGATTTATAGTTGACATTTCGGGTTTCATTAATTTCAGGTGAAACATCAAAGACTATATAATCCTTTGGATTCACTATACTTGACAATCTAGCTTTATAATTATCAGCCATTTAGGTTTAATCCTTTATAATAAATATACTTAACTATTTATATCAATTTACAAAACATTATTTTGTGTATAAAATACTACTTATAATAATAATAATAAAGGAAATGTATGATAGATCAAGAAGAAGATGAATTAATATTAAAATCTCCAGTTAGACAAAAACGCAGTAAGAAAAACTATTTAAATAACGCTGATTTATTACGCGAAACTATTCTTAGCCAAGAACAAGATAAAATGACAGATGAATTGGCAAAAATGCTAATGTTATTATGTGATAGATACCGTGCGTCCCGTACTGGTAATTTTACTAGGTATACATACTTTGATGAGATGCGTAGCAACGCACTTGAGAACTTAGTTAAAAATGCTTGGAAGAAATTTAAAAGTGATGAATATGAAAATGCATTTGCATGGTATACTCAATGTGTTCACAACTCATACTTACAATATTTAAAATATGAAAAGAAACATCGCAATATACGAGATTCGCTTCTAGTATTTGAGGGATTAGACGCCTCATTTAATTATATGGAAGAAAATTCCAGCAATAGTAATGCCACTGACATTGGATCTGATACTATAGAATACAAATCAGATTTAAATTTATATTCCGACTAATATTTTAAAACTAAAGGTATTCAATTGAATAAACTTAAAAAGTCTATGATGTTTACTGACATTCATCTAGGACGAAAAAACAATAGTGTTCAACATAACGAAGATTGTGTAAATTATATAGATTGGTTAGTACACATTGTAAAATCAGACCCAACAATTGATCATATCATATTTCTTGGTGATTTCTTTCAAACAAGATCAGCTATTGATATTTCAACTATGAATTATGCTATAAAAATATGTAATAAATTGAATAAGTTAGGATTACCTATTTATTTTATTATTGGTAATCATGATATGTATCAAAAACATACCAGAGAAATTCATTCTCCTATAATTTTCTCCGAGTTTTCTAATTTTATTATTATAGATGAGCCCCAGGTTAGACCTGAAATTGGTGATAATTCTTTTTTATCGCCCTATTTACTGTCATCAGAATATAAGGAGCAAAAAGGTTTACAGAATTCTAAGGTAGTATTTGGCCATTTTGCGTTTAATAATTTTTATGTAACTGGATATTATAAGGTATCTAATGAAAATGGTCCTAATCCTGATGATTTTAGCGGTCCAAAGTTTATATTTTCTGGTCATTTCCATAAAAGACAAGTAGGTGGGAATATAGTTTATATTGGTAATACTTTTCCATTTGATTATTCAGATGTTGATGATTCTGAAAAAGGTTGTTGTGTATATGATCATGATTCTGAAAAATATGAGTTTATAAATTGGGCAGATTGTCCATTGTTTACTAGAGTTAAATTATCTGAATTAACACAAAGACTTACAGATAAAGAAAAAAATATATTCATTGATAATACTTCAGTGACATGTATTATTGATATTGCTCTTACATATGAACAACATATAAGTCTAAAAAAACTTATATTAACACAATATAATTTGCGTGATTTAAATTTTAAAGAATTACCAGAAACAGCTGAAGCTATTAAAGATACTGATATTGATATGGATATAATTAATTCAGACGATGCACCAGTTTTGAATGAATTAGTATTACAAATGTTAGATAAAATTGATACTGAAACAATTGATAATAAATTATTAAAAAATATTTATAAAGGATTACATACAAATGATTGATATACATAATATTAGATTTCGTAATTTTATGAGTTTTGGAAATAATTTTACTGATTTTGATTTTCGCAAACCTGGAATGAATATGATTATTGGCAATAATTTAGATTGCCCAGCTATGTCAAATGGCGCCGGTAAATCCAGTATTGTTTCTTCATTAGTATATACAATATACGGTAAATCAATAGAAAGATTAAAAGACAATGATTTAATTAATAATATTAATAATAAGAATATGGAACTTGAATTAATATTCAAAAAAGATTCAATATTCTATAAGATATATAGATATAGAAAAACTTCTAATGGTAATGGTGTTAAGTTTTATAAATCTTCTACTGGTATTTTCGATGATGATTCTGAAATATCTAAAGATAATATAAGTAATACTAACGCCTTGATAGAATTAACAATTGGTATATCTTATGAATTATTCATTAGAGTTGCCTGTTTTTCAGCAAATCATACTCCATTTTTTGAATTATCGACAAGATCAGGTCACGCTAATCAATCTTCTATAATCGAAGAATTATTTGAATTACTAGAAATGGCTGAAAATGCTGAAATTCTTAAAAATCAAACAAAAGAAAATAATCAAGTACTTATAATAGAAGAAACTAAAATTGAACAACTTGAACAAGAACAAAAAAGATTAAATATACAATTAGAATCAGCAAAAGAACGATCAGATAAATGGGATTCAACTAATACTAAAAATATTTCAACATATAGTGAAATACTTTTAAATATCAAAGACTTTGATTTTGATAGTGAACTAAAAAACCACGAAACATGTAACCAATTGGAAACAGACCTAAATAACAATTCAGTTAAAATTGCATCAGCTAAAAAGGATATAAATCTTAATATCAAAACAAAAAATAAAATTGCCTCTGAAATAAAATCATTAAACGATAGTATATGTCCGTACTGTGAACAACAATATAATAACGACGAACTTGTTAAAAAATTAGAAAAAGCTATTGCTGATATATATGAAATAATTGAAGATAAAAAGGTAATCATTACTGAATTACTAGAAGATAAAGAAATAATTAATACCAAATTTTTAGAATCATCTAAAAAATTACAATATGAAAATCACAATATAGCTAAAGATTTATCTATTAAACAAACTACAATAAATTCTAAAATAGAAGAACTAAATAAAAATATTAATCCCCATATTGAAATACTTAGAGAATTAGAAAATATACATCTAACTGATTTGAGCTATGATACTATCAATAAGTTAAAGAAAAATATTGAACATGAAAAGTTTCTATATAAACTATTAACAAATAAAAATAGTTTTATTCGTAAAACATTAATTAATAAACATATACCCTACTTAAACGCTAGATTATATTATTATTTATCAGAACTTGAATTACCTCATATTGTAGAATTTGGCCATGATTTATCAGCTAAAATTACTAAATTTGGTAAAAAATTAGAATTTGGTAACCTATCAAACGGACAAAAATCTAGAGTTAATCTGGCCCTATCATTAGCATTTAGAGATATTCTTACAAAAATATATGGCCCAATTAGTATCTGTATATTAGATGAAGTGTTGGACCAAGGTTTAGATTCAATCGGGGTTGAATTGGCTGCCAAATTATTAAAACAAAAATCAAATACTGAAAATATTAGTTTGTATGTTATTACACATAGAAATGAAATGGACTCAATGTTTGATAACATTATAAGTGTTGAAATGGAAAATAATTTTTCATCTATTAAATGAAAATTGTGAATTTGAAGAATTCTTCCTATGATATTTACATAGGAAGAGGTTCTAAGTGGGGCAATCCATATAAAATTGGAATTGATGGAACAAGAACTGATGTGATATTCTTAAAAAATTAAGACATATCAATATTTTAAATTATTAATCGTCTGTTAAACCAGCAAATCTTTTTTCATGTTTGGCGGCTGGCAATTCTTTTTTCATATCTTCTATAGACTTTTTAGAATAACCAGCCTGTAGTGGATTTGCTTTCATGAAATCTTCAATTTGTTTAATCATTTTCGCAACATCAGGATTTTTAGAATCTGATTTTAAATCCTTTATTGCTTTTTCTAAATTTGATTCAATTACAATTGAATTAGATACTACTTCTTTTAATAATGTCATAACAAATTTCCGTATTATACTAAGTTTAATATATTTATAAATTATTGATATGAACCTATAAAATAGGCATCCGCACAATCATAAAGCCCGGTAGATTTTTTTAACCCTGATTCTAAAAACCTATTTCTAATATCTTCTGGTAGAGCTGCTACCATATCTTCTTTCTTGGCTTTGCCGCTACCAGTTGCAAATTTCTTAACTGTCGTAGGAGTATAGATGTTACAGATGATTCCAGTTTCTTCTAATATTTTGCATATTATAACACCTTGGAGAGCTGCTAAATCTTTGTGGCTATTACCAATTGAACGGCCCATTGGTAATCCTTCAATATTTACTATATTTATATTATATTCTTTTATGAGTTTTATTAACTCTGAAGTAATTATATTAAATCTAACAAAAATACTTCCATCTATTTTGGCTGTTTTTATAACAGCGTGATGAATCATTTTATAATTGCTTCGATCAGAATCATCAAATATTACTATACCAGTACATGTCATACTCTGGTCTATACCTATTATCATATTAATATTCCTATATTTTAAGAATATTTATTATATAGGAATACTATTGAACTACTGAATATTAATGGTAAAATATGAATCGAATATTCACACTGTATATGTATTATTAGATAAATCTATTTTAATTTTAATATGAGTAGATTTATCTATTTTAGAACTCTTCACTTCTTCGTTTAATACAAATAATCCAAAAAGTAAAACATAAATTGCTGAAAATATTATAAATGATTTTTTCATTTGAAATTCCTAATAATATAATATTTATTAATATGTGGGATCTAAAAATTGCATTTCTTTAACAAATTTGGCTTCTCGTTCTTGTACATCATATAATACACCATTTTGTTTATAATATGAAAACAATTCACTTGTCGCACAATCAATAATTTCTTGTTGAGTATTAAAGGCATATCTACATGTTCTAACAACGTAATCATTAAAACCAATGTTGAATAATTTAGGTCCGCCCGAGATGATATATCTCGGCCAGTCTTTTATAAGAATTTCTTTAAGATTTAGTGGTATTGGAAGATATTTTTTAAGATTTTCTCTGTATCTTTTAAAAGCTTTATGTTCATTATTATATGAAACTAAAACATTTTCAAATGGACATACTTCTGATTCTTCTTTAGTTTGAAATCTTCTGGTATAACAAGTATCTAAAGCATCATTGAAATAAATTTTAAACATGTACCAATCGCTTAATTCAACTAATTTTTCAAATTCTGCTACATTTTTAAATAATTGTCTATGTAAATTGCTGATATGTGCCATTGTTGTTACATATTTGCCGCCAGCTAATTCTTCTTGAATTATTTTAGATGTACATTCACCAGTCCTATATTTACCGCATTCAGTATAAATTCTATTCAGTGTAGTTTTTTTATCATATGAGTGAGATCTTTCTGAATATAATAAACATGTGATTATCATTATTGATATTAATAATTTCATTTTGCAGTACCTTTATTTGGTAAGTTAAGTTAGATCTATTATAACACATTTCCTGTAAATGTACATCTTTATTTATAGAATTTTTCAGAACCTTCGAATTCTTGAACATTGAATTCTTCAAAGTTATCAGTTACTGCGTTATATTGAACATACTTATCTACTGCTACAACCTTTAATGTTTTAGACCAAATTTTGCCGCCATATTGATGAATAGCAATAAATTGTGAGCCGATTTTAGTAGGAATTTTTATTAGTTCTTTCATTTTGCAGTACCTTTATTTGGTAAGTTATTTAAAGTATGAGTCTATTATATACCAATTTCTAGAAATGTACATCTTTATTTAAATATTTGTAAAAACGTTCAATTTGATATATTTACATCATTAATAAATAATAATAATAAAGTATTAACGGAACTCAATTAATGTCTAATTCAGATTACACTAAAAATAACACTAATTTCTATGATTTGCTGCCAACTGTTTATCAAAATGATTATACTAAATCGTTATTCAATAATTTATTTAACCGATATATAACTAAAGATGAATTAACTCATGTTGACGGATACATCGGTGATGGCAATCCTAATGCATTAATTAATAGAAATATTAAAGAATTTTCCGCTCATAGACAAGCATTTCAATTACAGCCTATGTTATATTCTAAAGTTGGTACAATAGAACATATGGCAACTTGGAAAGATATTTTAAATGAGATGGAAAAAGTTGGAATTGATACTTTAAAATTAAAAGAATGGTTAACTCCACAAAAATTTAATTGGGTGCCTCCTATTGATATTGATAAATTATTACATTATCAGGATTATTATTGGTATAATCCTGAAAAACCTAATGATATCCCGCAATATATAACTATTAAGAATTCTTGTACTATATCAGATTCTAAGGTTAAATTATATCAAAAGATAATTAATAGTAACGGAGATTTATTTCTAATTGTTGATATTAATTCTACTGATAATAGTTTTACATTAGCTTCAGATAAATCTAATATTTTTTCTAAAGATTCAATATTTTATACTAAGGGCGCTACTAATAATTCTGATATCAATAATTCTTTCTGGACTGTTATTTCAGCAGCATATGATTCTCAATCAGATAAAACAGTTATAGAAGTTGTTGAAAATATTACCGATGATACAATTTCTGGAAATATTTCATTATCTGAATTTTTAGATATTTTAACTGATGAGAGAGATTGTATATGTAATGGTTCAATAGGATTTGATAAAACATTATTTGATGATAATCAGTTAGGTTCAATAATTTGGAATAATGATTTAAAAAATGATACAACTCATACAACATTGGCTCAATGGTTATTAGTTAATATTGATTTATCAGTTTATGATTTATGGATTGATTCTAGTACTGATACATTGAAACAATTTAGTCAGGCTCAAGCCGATATTAATGGAACTACATTTACTGATGATAGTAATTGGGTAATTGTAAAACAAAACATATCAATTATATTAGATAGAACTGAAGGTGAGCATTTTTTCGATTTAACTATAGATTGTACTTATCCTAGAAATGAATGGGTTGACCAGAATTTCTGGGTACATAAAAGTGTTATTCCAAATTTTTCTATAGCTAAACAGGCTGAAGTTCCAATTATTGAATTTTCTCAATTTTTAGAACTTAATGAATGGGTATGTAAAATCCATAAATGGTATTATAGAGAAAATAAATTTAGTCCCTTTGAATTATCAGATAAAAAACCTTCTTTATTTGAATTGGTTGATATTGATACTTATAATTTGAAACCTAATATTATAGAATTAGATTCAAAATATGGAGATTTATCTGATACGTTTAACCCTGATTATAAGTTCAATATTTTAAATTCTGAGGGCGCTGTTTATCAATTATCAAATCTTACTACTGGTTTCGCTGGAACTTTTACAGTTATAGGAGATATTACGTCTCAGTATACTGATGTAAATGATTTAGTTAATCCTAATCAACTTCCTTCTCAATTAAAAATTAGAAATTCACCATCAGCTCTTTTAGATCAGGTTTGGACTATCGATAATATAGATATTATATCAAGCCCCGGAAAAAGTATTATAACTATTATAGTGTCTGAATCAATTAATACTTTTTCATTTGCTGGTGCTGAAATATTTTTAACTAATACTGGATTATATACAAACCAATACTCAACATTTGAAAAAGTTAAAACTAGTTTTCCAATAACTAATATTGATTTAAATACTAATAGTATTACTATAACCGGAGATATTACATTATCAACTGGCTTCAGTGATTATTTTTATACTAATCAAGGAGTTTATGCCTACACTATATTAACACCATTTAACGGAACATCAACTGTTTTATTAATTGCTGAAATTATTCCAGTTATTTTCAATAGTAATGAAATATTCATCGAAGAATTTAAAACAGTATTACGAATCCAAGAATCATTTAACCTATATCATAACGATTCTAGTATATTAAGTCCAATAGAAACATCAAATGGACACATATGGGATTCATATAATACTCACTGGGTATACAATGGAATAGAAACGATAAGTCCTATTAATAGACGTAATTTAATCCCTGGGGTTAACCTGGATGTACCTATTCAGATTAATGATTTTGAATATGGAGTAAATTCAACATATGATACTAATGATTTTGAATATAAAGTTAACAAGTATGTTCAACAATTTTTAGTTAAAAAATCAGTAGGATTAAGCAGATTTGAGTTACATGAATCATTGATTAACATTGCTTTAATTGGTACTGATAATATAAGAGTATATGTAAAAACCATTAGTGATAATAGATTTATTAGACAATATGGTAATTATACTGAAATAGATACACTTGGTTTTGTGTCAGGTATCGAATTTGATATATTGAGCCCATTATTAACATATACTGAAATAAAAATTGAAGTAGGACCAACTACGATAGAAGATATTGGATTCTCAAATATTAATGTTAGAACTGAATTTTCTGATGAAATTTATGATGCTAATCCAATACTAAATTCTGAATTTACAGATTTGCAGCAATTTTTCAAACATGAACAAGTTAAAACTGAAACAAATCAATATCCGCTTTTCGACTTATATGATACGAGCGGTAATCCATTAAAAATAGTTTCTGAAATTTTTAAATTCAAAGAATCTGCGGATGCAGATATAACTTTTGTTGTAAATAGAAGAATTGTTAAAGACGGTACTGATTTTACATTTGAACAAGGCTTAGTTTCAGAAACAAATGGAGAATTATATACTTATAGAGATAATAAAGTGCCACATCTAAATTATTTTGTTAATTCATTTGATAACAGTGTATTAATTTGGAATAATTTTACTTGGAACACTAAAATATTAACTGATTCTAAATACTTGGTACCTATTATAGCTAATACTGAACCTACTGAAATATTTGAAACATTTGCTGGCCAAATTTGGTATAATCCTGATACTAAATTATTGATGAGACATGATGGTACATCTTTTAATTCTATAGCGTTTGATTTTGGAACAATTGATCCTACATTAAAAACTATCTGGCAACCTGGTTCTAATGATGAACAATATGAGCCTAAATATGTTGATGAAAATAAAGCAGAAATTACAATAGGCTCAGATTTAGGGGATTGGGAAATACCAGATCCATTATATTATAATGTACACCATGAGAATAGAAAGGAAATAACTCTAGTATATTTAACGGCCCACTTTAATACTATTATAAACAGCCAAGAATTTATTCCAGGTTTTTCAGCTGCTCCGAATGATACTTTCCATATTAATACTAATCCTAATTTTGGAATCGGTGGAACAATTCGTGAATATAACGATGGTTTAGATATATTATTATCTTCTATATTTTTAGATACTGTCACAACTAGAAAATTATTAGATTTTGCGCAAAATCAATATTCATTTAGTTTAATATCACTAACAGAAGAATTAATAAAAAATGTTAAAACTGATTTTATTAATACCACTATCTTTAATGTTGATAACTTGTTTGATAAAACTATAGAAAATATTATAAAATCATATGAATTAAATGACGCAAATGCCCTAATATATTCTGATAGTCCTATGTATTCTAATAGTTTAGGAATAAAGAATTGGATAGCAACATTACCACAATTAGGATTTTCTGAAAAAACTATTCCATATATTTTAGATAAATCACAACATCTTGTAAAACATCATGATGGTCACATATCAGAAAATAGTTTGGTAAATAATGTTAAAGAAAATATAATAGTAACGATACTTAAAACTGAAGACGTTCGAACTGGCGCGGGCGAAACTTTTGGTAATACTTTTCAGCAATTTAACCAAGCTGTGCCATCAACATTATCAGATTTATTAACAGCTTTTAACTCTATAAATCTTGTTAATGGTAAATATTGGTATAGTCGCCAAGGTTCTTCTAGAATATTGTATAGATTAAATTTAGCTGTTGTTTCTAATACTATGCCTAATAGTAATTATATAGATGGTTCTAAATGGTATGATATTTCAACTGATACATTATATGAAATTACAACTGGAACATGGAATATTATAACTGCCTTGGGTGATGGTATAATTGCTACAGCTTGGGAAGAAATTAATTTCGATTCATTAAACACTAATTTAATATTAACATTAGAAGAAAAATTATATGAGGTATTAGTACCAACCGAACAAAAATTAGATTATTCTATAATCCAAGCTAATTCAAATTTTACTAAATTTGAACATGAAGCGTTTAACGAACATATTAAGAATATTGATGTTATAAATCCTTTATCACAATTAGGAATATATAATCCATTGGATGCATTTTCTTGGAATTATATAAAATCTAATTTAGTGGATTTACCTTATATTGGTTCTCAATCTGGTACTACTATTGGTGGTTGTTGGCAGGATTTATATGAGAAAGTATATGGCACTGCTTATCCACATTTGGAACCATGGAAATTACAAGGATATATTGATAAACCAATCTGGTGGGATTCAGAATATAAAGATTTAACTAGTACTAGACTTTGGATTTATAATCACGCTACAAATACTGGGATGTGGGATAATATTTTAAAAGGAATTGTTCCAGTTGGATATAGTCTATCAAATGGTATAGTTTCAACAGGTGCCGGTGGTGAAGCTCAGGTTTATGTATATTTACCTGTTATGATAGATGATAATATAATTGAAACTTTTTCCCCGGATGAAATATTGCCACCATTTTGGGATCATACAGGTCATTTCGGTAATTCATATAATGGTCCAATAAGAACATTATTTTCTGATTTTAATTCTGAAATTATTCAACCAAACTTAGATTTTAAATTTGGTGATAAAGGAACAAGAGAATGGATTTGGAATAATAGTGTTGAATATAATTATGATTTAATGAAAATCTATTTTAGAATTGATCCATTGGATTTCTATAATAATTCTTTTGGTATTAACTATAATATAATTAATGATTTACAAATTAATAGAGATACTAATAAAGTATACTCTCATGTCGATACAGTATTTCATGGTGAAATATTTAATAATAACAAGTTATTTGAAATTAATGGTGTAAATCAATGGTATTCAAATTATAACAGATATTTTAATATTGATAACTATTCTTCAACGTTTAATTCGCTTTGGACTAAATGGACTACACCACTAACATATCAATTTGCTTCTTTTATAGATACAGAAAGCTTTGACATACAAAATCGTAATTTTGATTTAGTTGATTCAGATTTATCAATTACAATGAAAAAATCAAAAGCTATTAAAGAATCATGGATAGATGCATTAAATGTATCAGTTGAGAAAATTCCAAATATAAAATTAGCACACAATACTGATTATAAATGGTCATTTAATATTTTTACCAATATTGCCAGAAATATTAAATATTATGATATCAAAAAATTCCCAGTTGATTTAGAAAATAATATATTAACCCTATATAAATTTGAAATAATTAATATCAATTCAACGGACAATACACTAACTATTGCTGGCAACTGGGAACATATTAAAAATGATTTCAATATTACTGGATCTACTAACAACGATAATACATATACGTTAGATGATTCAATATATGATAGGTCATTAGACACAACTATAATTAAACCAAATGAAATTTTAGTAGATACCATTATAGACGGATTCATTGAAAATAATTATAGAATTTCTGATTGGGAAACAGGTCAAGCGGTAATATTTGAATCAACTGAGTCATTACCACGTCCATTAAATGTTAATCAAACATATTTTGCTATTAAAGTAACTAATAATCAGTTTAAATTGGCTGATACTAGAGTAGATGCTGAAAATAATAATCATATAATTTTGGATGAATTAAGTTCAGGCCAATTCTTTATAGGCCAAATAGATAAAACCTTTAACGCTATTAGTAATATTAATAGTAATAAAAATTGGTTAGATTATACAATAGATAAATCAAATACCTTGGAATTTAATTCTAATAAAAATATTTATGGTATTCAACATGTGGTTGATATAGTAAATGGATTTTCATCCTTATTAGAAGATGATGGATGGCAATTTAATTATGACAGTATAGAAATTGATCCTATATTAGGTAGACCAATTGGATGGCAATTAGAAATTGAAAAATTCATTAATGAGTTATTTGTAATTCAAAAAACAAAACAACATATTAATGATACTCATAATTTTACATCTACTGCAGGCTTAATGGAATTTCAAGCATTTAATCCATCATGGGTAACTGGTACTAAAGTATTATTAACATCGACTACAACTTTACCGAGTCCACTGTTTAGTAATACTCCATACTATATTATTAGACATGAAAACGCGAATGAATTTTCATTAGCTTCTAGTGTAACAGATGCACATCAAAACAATATTATAACAATTTTAAATGATGGTAATATCTCATTGATTGAAGAATATAATGTTGCCAAGTCGATTTATATATTTGAATTGAATCCATTTAGAAATAATATTTGGTATAACAATAAACTAGGAATAATATCTGATATTAATAAGGGCCCGTTTAATGATATTAATGTAGATTATACTATATATGATCAAAATAATAATTTATTAGATAGTAATAAAGTTTCAATTTATAGAGAAGATTCATTATCAAAGATATTATTACAAGATCCTGTAATAAATGTTAATAATTTGCACATTTCTGGATTTCATTTATTCGTTGATGGATATGAACATGTATTGTTGTTTAATAATTATACAAGCGACGATTTTTTAATATATGACCCGTATATTGGATTGAATACTGCTAAATTTGATTTGATTTTTGATAAACAGTCTTTATTATCATTAAGGCCTAATATTGGCGGCAAATTCCTTATTAATAAAAATGAATTTGTTTCAAACTTGGAATCGTTAACTAAAAATCTTGAAAATGCTTATTCAACTTATTCAACTTCTGAATTTGATGAAATGACAAACTTGTCTAGAGTTGGAGTAGGATATGATAGATCAGAACAGACATTTTTAGATAATTTAGAGTTAAATGATAAATCACAATTTATTTTTTGGAAAGGTTTAATTCAACATAAAGGTTCTGTTAATGCTATTAATGCGTTTATTAATTCTAGAAGATTTGTTGATGCTAAATTGGATGAATATTGGGCTTATAAGTTAGCTGATTACGGTGATGCTAAGACTAAAATATATCCTGAATTGAAAATATCTCCTGATAACACACTATCAAACGAATTGAAATTAGAATTTATTGAAGAAGGACAAACACCGGATGAAAATTTTATCCCTGTATTATTAAATGATGAAAATCAGTGGTTTGAATATTATAATCAAAAAGCAGTATTAGATTCTATATATAAATCACATTTTTATTTTAACGCTGAGATCACTGAGGTATATCCTAATGATAGAGCAACATTAACTATAAATGATTCACTGTTGAACCAAGAAGGTGCCTTATGGTTTACTAATAATTCATGGTATTTTAAAACTGATAAATTATTTGATTCAGTTATAATATCGTATGAATCAATTATTATTGATTATTTAGTAGAAGGAATAGATTTTGAAATTGTAAATTCAAGTATAATTAAATTTGTGAATGATCCAAGAATATATCCAAATATAAAAATTAATATTTTAAATGTTGCTAAAAGTAAACATAGCCCATTAAAAATAATAGATTATAAATCTGATATAAAATTATTAGATATGCCAATTTGGAATCCAGCTAAAGGACATCAATATCACCTAAGCGAACACTTTATTAATATTAGAAGAAACGATAATCCAGCTGAATATACTAATTTTCTAAACACTTCTTTATCTGGAAATGAATTAGATGCCTGGAAATCTGAACATTTAAACACAACATGGTTAGACAATACATTATTAGATTATTATCCATATCATGATAATAGAATAGAGCCATCAACTATTGATAGAATTAGAAAATGGGGTCAACTAGCAGATTATGCACAATTTGAATTATATCAATGGACTGAATCAGAATTACATCCAAATGAATGGAATGATATTGCAATTTTTGAAGAATTAGATAAAACTATATCGGATCAAATTAGGAAAACGGGTAGAGTCCAAGAACTTGTATATAATCCTACAACTGATTCCTATGAAAAATCATACAAATATTTTGAAGAATATCATGCTATAGATAGAACACTAATTCATCCGATTGAAATTATCACGTTCAATTCAATTGAACAGGAAAATATTGATTTATATATTGAAGAGATTAAACCAAAATTTAATATTAAAGGATATATTAATGGCATAGAGACTTATCAGGTTAAATTTTCATCTGTTATAGGAACGGACGATTCTACTATTACGATAGAATTAATATTTGATTCCGCTGATGAAAAGGATTTAAAAACTATCGTGTGGTTTGCGTATGACGAGATTGATGGCACGGGTGTTAGAATATATCCAACTGTAGAAGATATAGATAAGGGCGAATATGTTATAGATACTCCGTATACGTCAGTAATAACAAAAAATTTAGACAAAACAGATAAAATTAAATATTTCTTTTGGGTTAAAAATAAAACTATTAAAATAGACGGATTATTATCATTAAACGAAATAAAACAAGATATGATTAATATTCCAATACCATTTGCTATTATACAAAACTATTTACAGAATAAATCAATAATTCCTATTGGGGCTACAGTTGATCCTCTTAATGATAATATTATAGATTTAGCTTCTGGTGATAAGGAAATAATAAAAAGACTTCCTAATAGATATAATCAATTGGTTATTAAAGGATTATCTAAAAAAATCAATGATGAAGATAGATATAAAATAAAATTTATACATGATTTTACGCTACGTGATAATATTGAAGATGGTAATACAAATATAAATCTTAAAACTACTCATCAAGAATGGAAATTATTTCGAGAAAAACAACAATTTCATATTGATCGCTGGTTATGGGATAGAGTAATAGAATCAATATTAGGTAGAACATTAATAGGAAATAATAGAATACCATTATTAGATAAAGAATTATATGATATTGAAAATTCAACTGATACTAGATATGGATTAAATCCAGGACAATTATTTATTGATAGACAATTAGCAATAGATGCTATATTTGCTGATTTATTTAATCCAGAATTTGATTTTTATCCAATTGATATTGATTCATTTATACAAACTAATAATTTTGATACAGAAGAAAATTCAATTCAATTTTTAAATGAATTATACAACAAATTTAGTAGTGAACACTTAAATAGAATATTCTTTTCAATTTTACATATCGCTTTATCTAAAAAAATAGAATATGATAATCTTATGAAAACTAGTATGATTTCATTACATGGTATTCGTATATTAGAAACTAACGGTGAATTTGATGACTAATTTAAATAATATAAATTTATAAATAGTATAAACATATTTATTAAAGGTTATTATGGCGATTATCCCCAAAATTTTAGATCCTATAAAAGGATTAGTGGATTATACACTAGAGATAAAACCTTATCACACTAAAATAATTGAAATTCTTGAAGAGAATATTCACACTGATATTTTAAACGTGATTGTAACTGACGAAATAGAATTTTGTATAAATTTTGGTATTCCTAATCTTAACACTATTTTTGCTTTTGATATTAGCTCTATAGATTTTTCAAATAATTCTATAATAGTAAATAAAGATGCTACTAAATTAATACATTCAGGTCAACGTATAAGCATAGAATTTTCTGTATTAAATAATAATCAATATTATGTTAATGATGTAATTTATGATCCTATTTCTAATACAAGCGAAATATTTGTTGTTGAGAATATAATATCTGATATTGCTGACGGTCAAGTTGTTCATTCTGTTATAAGTTATTGCCCAGACGGAATAAATAAATCAACAAATGTTCATCCTTTACCAGAGATTAAGTGTTTCCCTGGTTATGGCGACGTTTATGATTCATTTGTTAGTATTGTTTTATTAGTAGATGTTCCAAATAATTCAATTATAATAAATGGTGATCATAGATTAGAATTAGATAATACATCAACTGTTACATTGATTAACGAAGATTTATATGTTCCAAATACTAGTAATGATATTGTTGGATTATTTCATATTGATTCTTATTCATTTGATGGTAATGATACAATTATCAAAGTTGTTGAAACTATATCAGGATTTCCATCATTCAATATAAGCGATCAATATAAACTATTAATAACATATTTAGGATATGATCAATTTTTAACATGTGATTTATCTGATCACGATAATTCTGAAACCTTGTTTGTTTCAATGAAAGAAGAATTATCGTTTGATATTTCTCTAAATTATAATGATGATTTCGTTGTATATAATCTTGAAAATTCTTACGAAACTAAATATGATAATTTAGGTATAGGCACAATATCATCCTTTATACAACCTATCATAGTAGAATCGTTAACTGCTCCTATTAGTCCAACAGTTTTTGATATATGGTTTGATTTAAATAAACAAGTATTAAAACAGTGGTTTAATTATAACTGGGTATCAGTAAAATATATTTATTGGTACCAAGAAGATTTAGTTAATGATCAAAAATTTACATATTACAAATTAATAAAAAATAAATTTGCAGATAGTGGGTGGTTAGAAGTTAATCCTATTTTAAATGATAACCTATCATTGAGATATGATTTAGATCCATATTCAACCACTAAAAATAATTATTTTCACCCTACTAGACAAATAGTTGTAGACCAGCCATTAAATGGTTTAATTTTAACAGGTGGTGATTTTACCCATTTATTACTCCACAATCAAAGTATAAAATCATATGATGATATTTCTTTTATTGGAGATTTAAATCATGTAACATATTCTATTGATTCATACGGAACAAATTCAATTCAATTATCACAATCTTCAGGTGATTTAACTAATATATTTGTGGCTGGAATATCGTTTAGAATAGAAGATCAAACATTACAAAATAATTCTTTCAATGTTGTTTCATCTATGTATAATGGAACTAACACTATAGTATCAGTTGTTGAAAATTTAAATCAAATAATATTTCAAAATCAAATAATTGGAAATATACCCGGTATATTCTATGTTCAACCAAACGTATTATCAGGTATAAATCAAGTTTCAACATTATATATTTCTAATCAGCCAATTAATGTTGATACTAAATTAATAGAATATCAATATAATGGACCCCTACAATTAACAACAAATATTTTTCAAGATGATAATAATATTGGAGTTTCTATTGCAGAAGACATAATAACAAATGATTTATTAATTACTCCAAATAATTCTACAACTGGAGATCAATTTGTAACAAGCTTTCTTGATGATATAACATGGTCTTGGGGCGATATATCAACATGGTTCCAATATTATATTCTATCATTTCCAAATAATAATGAAATATCAATTAATGGTAATGCCTCTACTGATATTCAAGTTGGACAACAAATAAGAATAATAGGTAATACACCTAACGCTGGCTTATATTTAGTAAATGTTGTGTTTTATAATGGAATAAATACATTAATAACAATTAATGAAACGATTGATCAATTAGAATTGGGCGGCTACATTGAACCTTCTAATATATTACCAATAAGAATTCTGTTAGAAGATAAAATTGGTGTTTCAATGATTGAATCTACTAGCGGCGGACTTTTAGATACTAGTGGTAATATGATTCAATCACTAGATTATGAATATTTTGATATAGGTGGATTCGATTCTGCTAATCCAACCAATTTAAATTAAGGAATATGATTAATGAAAATAGCATTTAAACAAGGTCTTGTAAGATTTCAAACTGATATCAATAGTAATCCTACATTCCTACAACTAACTCAAACTGGAGTTAACTTAAATGTCTCACCAGATACAACTCTTATAAATTTTTCCCATGGTTCTGCAGATTATTTATTTGAAGAACAAGAAACCGTTACAGATGCATGGCCTGGCCCATTTGATTTAGTTGATCAATGGTTATATTGGGATATAGATTTATTTTCAGGTGAAAGAACATTCGGTATAACAAAATTAAAACCTGTAATAAGTATTAATCAACCTGCCGGCGTTAATGACAGACATTGGTTTGATTTACAAAGTAAAAAAATGAAAGTCTTTACCGGCCAACCATATGTAACAAAATTAAGAGTTATTGCAGCTTTATTAGATGAAGGCGGAGTATTGAGCCCCTACCAATTAGGTTCACAAGTAGGATTAAATCAATCTATTTTAGCCGGAATGATATTATTTGATGATGATAATAAACCATTAAAAAAATTCAATCGTAGAGGTACAGGTAAATTTATAACAACTGAAACACCTCTTTCTTCTCAATTTTCTAGATTAATAAATTATAAGCTGGAAAATGAACTTAAAGATGGAAAAGCTGATGAATTTATTCCAACATTTCATTGTGTTACATTTAAAGAATCAAATAAAATAAATTTAGCAAAATATATTAACCCTGATTATCCATGTGTTGGTATTTCAAGTGAAGATATGCATATAGGCGAAGTTAGAACTATAATAACTAATGGATACGTAAAAAATGATTTGTGGAATTGGACAGATAGACCTGGGACATCTTTATTTGTAGGAGCAACAGGCGAAATAACAACAATAGTACCTCAATCGTTTTCTATTCAACAAATAGGTAATATTGTATCACCTAAAGAGATATTTGTTAATATAAAACAAATAATCAAATTACAATGAAGACTTTTAAATAATGTCACAAAATTTAGTACCCTTATATATTGATAAAGTCTCGGGTGACTATATTGCAACTGAAGCTAATGTTAGCGGAAACAACAATAATAGCGGAAATCCAAACCAATTATCAGGATATGAACATATTCAATTAACACCATTAGATACATGGGTAATACCACATAACGGAAACACTAAACGATTAATTTGTCAGGTTTACGATCAATTCGATGAATTAATATTACCAGATATATTACAGATCACTGATTTGGATACTATTATAATTTCGTTCGGAACAATATTTGCAGGTTCCGCTAAAATAGTATTTTTTTAAAAATTAGTAAAAAAATTAGTAAAAAATTAGTAAAAAATTTTATAAATATTCATAACATATATATAAAAACTATATGTGTTTTGCAAAACATATTCCTCATATTTTTAAAGGAGAAAATTAAATATGATAATTAATGGAAATTTAAAATTCCACACACTTGGTTCTGGTGAATTACAGAATGCAGTGATGGAAAACTTAACTACTATTGCTCGTGATGCCATTGGTTCACCTGCAGCAGGTCAGTTAATATTTAACACAACAACATCTGCATATAACTATTATGATGGTTCAGCATGGGTTGTTTTCGCTTCTGGTGGTAATACAGCTACATTACAAACAGAAATTGATTCAATTGAAACTGCTTCTGGTGGTATCTTTGATACTGATGGTACATATGTTGCCGCTACATTAGATGCATTAACAAATGTAACTGGTTCAACTTCATTAGCAAATGCTTTATCTCAATTAGATGCTGCTGTTTCTGCTGCTGCTGGTGTAGATACATTACCTGAATTAAGTGATGTAACTATTACTGGTGTTGCAACTAATGATACTTTAATTTATACTGGTGCTGTATGGGCTAACCGTACACCAACTCAAGTTCAAACACATTTAAGTTTAGTACCTGGTACTGATGTTCAAGCATTTGATTCAGATTTAACTGAATTAGCTGGTTTATCAAAATCAATTGGTGATGTTCTTTATTCTGATGGTTCTAATAATTGGGCTGTTGCTGGTCCTGGTGCTACTTCAGGTGTTCAAGCTCAAGATGCTGGTTTAGATTCTTTAGCTGGTTTAACAGCTGGTGCTGATTCTTTAATTTATTCAACTGCAACTGATGC
The DNA here is from genome assembly GCA_034780735.1 of Hyalogyrina grasslei. Taxonomy (NCBI): domain Eukaryota; kingdom Metazoa; phylum Mollusca; class Gastropoda; family Hyalogyrinidae; genus Hyalogyrina; species Hyalogyrina grasslei. The sequence goes on from JAUZSW010000013.1 coordinate 25,694, forward strand.
TTATGCTACAAGCTCATTAACTGCTTTTGGTAGATCAATATTAGATGATGCTGATGCTGCTACAGTTCAAGCTACTTTAGGTTTAGTTATTGGTACTGATGTTCAAGCTTTTGATGCTGATTTAGATCAAATTGCTGGTCTTGCTAATGTTGCTGGCGATGTATTATATACAACAGCTGGTGGATTATGGGCAGCTGCTCAAGCTGGAACTACTTCAGGTGTTCAAGCGTGGGATGTTAACTTAGACGAAATCGCTGCATTATCTGCTGTTGATAGTACTTTTATAGTTGGTGATGGAACTTCATGGGTTGCAGAAACTGGTGCTACTGCTAGAACTTCATTAGGAGTTTATAGTACTACTGAATCTGATAATAATTTCGTTGATATTACTGGTGATACTATGACTGGTAATTTAAACATGGGATCAAATCAAATTATATCATTGGCTGCTCCTAGTAATGATACAGATGCTGCAAATAAAGCATATGTTGATGCTACAACAGCTGGTTTAACTTGGAAAAATTCTACTGTAGCTGCTACAACTGCAAACGTTGATTTAGCTACTGGTACTGCATTGACTATTGATGGCGTCGCTTTATCTGCTGAAGATAGAGTATTAGTTAGAGCTCAAACTGCTGCGTCAGAAAATGGTATTTATATCGTTAAAGCTGGTGCTTGGGTTCGTTCTGTTGATATGGATTCTTTATCACCTATTGATGAAGTTAATTCTGCCGCTGTATTTGTTGAACAAGGTTCTACATATGCCGATACAGGTTGGACTGTTACATCAAACGTTGTTACATTAGATACGGATGATATTGATTTTAGTCAATTCACTGGAGCTTCTGGTACTGTTGCTGGTATTGGGTTAGTTAAACTTGGTAATACTTTAGATATTAACATGGGTGCTGGTATTGTTGCATTACCATCTGATGAAGTAGGTATTGATTTATTTTCTGGTGCTGCTGCTCTACATTTAACTGAAGATGGTACAACTTCTTCTGTTGGTACAGCTGCTAAATTAGCATTATTCTTAGATGGTACAACATTATCGCAATCAGGTACAGGTCTTAAAGTTCCTACACAAGGAATTACAGAAGCTGAACTTCATACTTCAGTTGCTGGTGCCGGACTTGTTGGTGGCGCTGGTACAGCATTATCTGTTAATGTTGATGGAGTAACATTAGAAATTTCTACTGATGTTGTTCAAATTAAAGACGCTGGTGTTTCTAATGCTAAATTAACTAACTCTAATATTACCGTTGCAGGTGATGTTGGTGTTGCTGATCCTGTTGCGTTAGGTGAAACTTTAAGCGTATTAGGCGGAACATTAACTACTACAACAATTACTGGTAACACTGTTACTATTGATGTTGCTGTTAATATTGATGACTTGGGTGATGTTGATACTACTTCAGTTGCTCCTAGTACTAATGATGTTCTAGTTTGGAATGGTACTAATTGGGTTCCTGGTAATCCAGTTAATTCAACTGGCGAATTAACAGATGTTACTGCTGCTGCGACAACTGCTGGAGAAATATTAGTTTCTGATGGAACTGATTATACTCCACAATTAATCCATTTTGTTTATACAAGTGGTGCTGCTGCAACATCTCATACTGTTACACACAACTTAGGACAACAATTTGTTAATATTACTGTAGTTGATTCTGCTAACTCTGTGATTATACCACAATCTATTACAATGGATAGTGCTTCACAGGTTACAGTTACATTCAACACAGCGATAAATACAAAAGTTATTTGTACTGGAGTTTAATGCTCTTTAAAGCTTAGATATTAAGGTGATAATATTTTAGGATATTATCACCTTTTTATTAACATTTAATAATAAAGGAATTTAGTGAATGAAGTTTTATGGAGATATAAATTTACAAAATAATGAGATGCAAAATCTACGATATGGCTTGGAAAATGATTTCCCGTTATTGCCAGTTGTAGGTAGGATGGTCTTTAAGGGACAAATATTATATATTTGTGCTGATTTAAATGGTATATTGCCTATATGGGTACCATTAACGAATACTATAAGTATGTATAAAGAAGATATTACTATCGCAAGTGATACTTGGAATATTAATCATAATTTGTCAACATTAAATCCTATAGTTCAAATATATGATGAAAATGATAAATTAGTTATACCAAATTCTGTTATACCATCTGATTCTAATAATTTAACTATTACTCTTTCTAACGTTATGATAGGTAAGGTTGTTGTATTATTCGCAACTGAAATGCCAGATAATGGGGTGTCAGTTTTATCACCTGATTCATATTCGTATGTAATAGATTTTATTGGAGAAAGTACAATAGTTGTTAAACATAATTTAGGATATTATCCTATTGTTAGAGCGTTTATTTCTGATTCAGAGATATTACCACAATCAGTTATACATGATAGCGTATTTCAAACTACGATAATATTTTCCAGTTCACAAACTGGAACTTTACGATTTATATAAGGGATTTAAATGGATTTTCACGGAGATATAAATCTACAACACAATAAAATGGAAAAAATGGTTTTTCAAACTGAAAATGTATTTCCATTATCCCCTAAAGTTGGGAGAATTGTTTTTAAGAATCAAAAATTATATATGTGCGTTGCAATTGATGGTAATAGTAGTCCTATATGGATACCGTTAACTAATAAAATTGATACGTATGTACATAATCAAGTAGCTACTATTACTGCTTGGACAGTTAATCACGCATTAAATACTACTATACCTATAGTACAAGTATATAACACATCAGGTGAATTAATAATCCCTGATGAGGTAGAAATTATTAATAGCAATCAATTAGTTATTAGGGTTGGAAGCCAAATTGGCGGCAAAGCTGTTGTAATGTTTAGTCATACGATACCTGAAATTGGTATTGGAATTTTATAAGGATATGATGTGAAATTTTATGGAGATATAGAATTAAATGATAATGAATTACAGCAGATGGTTATTGAGACTGAGTTAGCATTTCCAAATAATCCACCCGTTGGAACTGTAGTTTTTAAAGAAAAAAGATTATGGATGGCTGTAGCATTGAATATTGTTGATCCTATATGGATACCGATATCTAATACTATTAATACTTATATACATGAACAAACTCAGGCCGCTGTGTCTTGGTCTATTACTCATAATTTAAGTACTTCTTATCAGTTAGTTCAAGTATATGATGAAAATAATAAATTAACTATACCTGATAATGTAGAAATTATTAATGATAATCAAATAACTATTACATTTGGAACCAATCAAATAGGCAGAGCTGTAATAATTTACGGTGATGAAGTTCCGGCTAATGGTGTCGGTATAATAATGTAAGGAATATATAATGGGATTAAATGTAATAACAGATGCTATACACTTTACACAGGCTGTAGCTTCTTTAACATGGGTAATAAATCATAATCTAGGGACACTAGCTCCTGTTGTTGATTGTTGGTTTGATGATAATGGTTTAAAGTCTAAAATTATTCCGGTTTCTGTTGACGCGACTGATGTGAATAATTGTACAATAACATTTTTTATCGCTAGAAGCGGTGAAGCAATAGTAGTATAAGGAAATAAAAATGGCAGAATTTAATCATACTCAGGTTATAGCGGCATCAACTTGGAGTATAATACATAACTTAAATGTTAATGAGACTGTGTCTGATGTTTTTATTAATGATAATGGAAATTTAGAAAAAGTAATACCATTGGCAGCTATTCATACAAACAGCAATACGTTAACTATAAAATTTAGTACTAACCAAACTGGCAGCATACGAATAGTTGGTTAAGTGTTTTTCGGAAGATTTGAGAACAATTTAATATCTTGAATTGTTCTCAAATCTTCCGAAATATCTTCTTCTGTTTGTCTGTTTAGATTTTTTCTAACTAAACTTGCAGCCCGTTTTAAATTATTAATAGCAAATACATCTAATAAATATTCATTTTCTGGATTATTTTTAAATAATTCTATATTTAACAAGGCAGTTTCGATAAAATCATCTATAGATTCTTCACCTAAATTATTTTTTGGTAATATAAATAAGCCCATTATTAATTTCCTATTATTTTAAATTCTAAATCAAAATCATCCACTTGACCTGATTCCCAATTAACTTGTTGATTAACAATTCCTAACTTATATAATTGTTTATCAATGATATTGTTAATTATAGGCATCTTATTAGAATCAACATCTTCTCTTAACAATTCCAATAGTGGATAACAAATATTACAACCAGAACAAGACTTCTTTTTTAATTGATTCATAGTTTCTTTATAAGAATAAGAACCAGTTTTAGAAATCCACCCAGTAACATTACCTCGAAATATCAAACCATTACAAGTTTCTAGGGTTTTATCAAAATTTATTAAATTCATAATATTATTAGATTTTTTAGATTTTATATATTATATTAAAAAATAAGTTACATGTAAACTGATAATAATATATAATATATCAATGAAAAGAAAATCAATTCTATATAAGCATAATAGCAAATTGTTAATAATACAATTAATATTATCAATTTTATTTACATTATTGTTTGATTTGTTATATAATATCAATTCATTTTTCAAAATGTTATTATTTGCACTAGCCGTATTTACCTGGTTTATTAATATACATTACACTAAAAATTTAAAAATATTAGAGGATTTAGAGGATTTAGATGATTAAACCATTAGATACAATAAAATTATTACAAAAAAACAAAATATTAACACACCTATCAGGATCAAAATCATATGGTACATCTACTCCAGAATCTGATACTGATATTCGTGGTTTGTTTATTGCTGATCCCATCAATATTAGAACGCCATTTTATAATGTTGAAGAATGTACTATTACAACTGAAGAAGATACCAAGTATTATGAATTAACACATTTTATGAAATTATTGTTGAATAATAATCCAAATATTGTTGAATCATTGTGGGTTGATGAATCCGATATTATGTTTAAAGATTCTAAAGGATGTTATGATTTATTAAGAAATAATAGAACAAATTTTCTATGTTCTAAAGTTGCTTTCACATATTCAGGATATGCTTTCGCTCAAATGAAACGGATGCGGAACCACCATAAAATGATAATGAATCCCCAAGAAGTTTTAGCACCTAGGCAAATTGATTATATTTCATTAATTCAGAATTTTACTACTGATAAAATAATGAAACTCTCATTGGAAGAATATCAAGTTGATCATAGACTTATACCGTATGGAAATAATATTTTTGGATTATATGAATCATATGGAAGCTCTCTATTTGATTTTCAATATAATTTAAATACTGTTTTTGAAGGCGATCATTCCGATTTTAAAGCGCCTAAAATGATTTTAAAATTTAATAAAGAAGAATATAAGATTAGCAACACCAAATGGAAAAACTATTGGACTTGGAAAAATAATAGAAACGAATCTAGATCAATATTAGAAGAACACCATGGATTTGATACTAAGCATGCTATGCATTTGGTACGTTTATTAAGAACTGGCTATGAAATATTAGATACAGGCATTGTAAATGTTAAACGTGAAGATGCTAAAGAGTTATTAGATATTCGTAAGGGTTCAATGTCATATGAAGAGTTATTAGAGTATGCTGATTTTATGGATAATGAAATTAAAAAATTGTATAAAACTACAACATTACCAAAATATCCGGATATCAATTTAGCAGCAAACATGTTAATGGAAATTCAAAACTTAATGTGGGAGAATTAAAAAATGTTTAGAACTTATTATGATAATAGAATGGTATACCAGACAATAGACTCTATTTTAGGTTTATATGATTTTATTGGTGATATAATTGGTCAACCACAATTAATGGAAGATACTGGTATTACTGATTCTGATGATAATAAAATTTATACTGGTGATATTATTAAAGTAACATCGACTGGAAATGATCATCACCAATTTGGTGCTACTGAAATATTAACTGTTGGTAAATTCATGGGAAATATGTGTTATTTTTTCCCAGGAACTGAAACAGGAACCCCATTGTACCCAACATTAATAACAAGTAAGATTGAAATTTTAGGAAATATCCATCAACACTTTGAATTATTGGAGAAATAATAGATGAATGATTTGATATATGAAATGAAGTTACATGATACAATTGAATTAAATGAGAAAAATGGCTATGACGTTATTAAAAGGGTTCCAGGTGGCTGGATATATTCAATTGCTTCTGAAACCGGTGCTGGTTTTTCTTCTATATTTGTACCATATAATAATGAATTTCAAGGTAATGAGTAAATATTGTTGTACTTTACTGTTAAATTTGTATATTATAGATATTTTCAACTGAGTAATTAAAATGAATAAAGATATTTTTGAATTGCCATTACATGAAGAAATGTTAATATTAGGCAATATTACCGCGTTAAGTGTACCAGGTGGCTGGATATATAATGTATACGACGATGATAATAATAATGTTAGAACTTCAACATTTGTCCCAATGATTGAAAATCATGATCTTAAAAATATATAGAGAATTAAATGTTAATAATTAATGCGTATAAGGACTGGGCCGATAATTTTGATTATCCAATTATTTCCATTTTTGATAATGTTAATATAATTGAAATCAATGATATTTTAACTTCTGCTGAGAATAAAGGGTTTACTAGATTTGGAGTACCTATTCCAGGCACAGTATCATATTGTATTGAATTTACAATATGCGAGGCTAGAGAATTAGTAAATAATGCGTGCCCAAGTTTATCAGTAGAGTTGGCTAGACAATTGAATAAAGTTCCAGCTGTTGATATTGTATCTTTCATTTTAGAATCACCTTATTACGATAAACCCTTTAGATTATGAAAATTATATCAAAGTATACCGACTATTATGATTCGGTACAGGGTGTTATGTATGATGATGAAATTAAATATATTCGAAAAAAGATTATACATAAGTTGAATTTAAGTTTTTCTAGTATATCATTGAAACCCCATTGTGAATTGATCATTGTTGGATTTTGTGGAAAATTATATCCAATGATTCGTGTATCTAATATTTCTAGTTGTGTTAATGTTGCTATAGCAAATTGGATCATAAAAAATAATAAAAAATTATTAAAGTTGCCAAAGGATGTATATCCAAATACTTATATTTCTAATAATTTTAAAGAGATTATTCCAGTTGTTTGTGATAGATTTTCACGAATAGGATTAGATAGGAATAATATTAATAAAAAAATTAATATAATTCTAAAAGATGTTAAAGAATTAGAATCTTTAAATTTATTTCAAAAATATCAAACACCAATTTTTGTTATTAGATATTCACGTAAATTTAGAACATTGATATTAGAGACTGGTTCAGAATTGAAATATTGCAATTTCCAAAAAATAATGGATCCGTATACAACATATCAAGAATTAGTGATGTGGATTGGTAATCAAGCAGTCACATCATATCCGCCTCAGATTGTAGATGATATTGTTTTACGAGATTCAAAAGGGTTTGATAATTGGAGTTTTAAAAATAAACCAGGTTTTAAAAAGAAACGCGGGAAATAACAGTGTACATTTTCAGTATATGTGATATTATATATTCTTTTTAATAAGGAAAAAGCAACATTCAAAGGAAGCTTGGTATGCTGCACCTAATAGTATCTATATAAAAGCTGATAACAATTTTAAAATGATAAGAAAATCTAATGACATGGTATCGAAATCTAATGAAAAAAAAATAAATGTAATAAATTTGAAGCCCGTTTCTTTTCTAAATCTTGGACAATAAGAGAAGAAGATAAGATACAATTAATTGATCGTACATCTATTATTATATTTACAATAGATGGGGTAGAAGTTAATAGATGTGTTTATTATAAACAATTTTGGAAAAAACAATTTTATTATAAGGCTGCGTATGTTGCGCCTGATAGTTTATATATATTGAATAGTGATCTATCGAAAGTTATAAGTAGTTCTAATAATTTAACAGATGAAAAAATTTAGGAAAAATAATTGAAAACATTGGAAGAATATGAGAATTTGCTACAAAAAGCAGATAAAGATTTAAATATGACTGGTATGACGATACAGGAAGCGTGTATGATTCATCCTTCCCAACAACTATTTTATTATGATAAATGGGCTGAATTGAAACATATATCAGAAATATTAAAAATTGAAATTGATAAATTAAAGTCTTTACATGTTAAGCATTATAATGAAAAACATAGTATATCATTACAATTACAAGTTATTTCTAAATATATTGAATCTGAACCCGATGTTATTAACGCAAGACAAAAATGGGCAGAAGTTGACGAATTGGCTACAAAATTCCAAGGAATAAAAGAAGCCTTTATATCAAGAGGATATCAATTAAATAATGTAACAAAACAAAGAGTAGCCCAAATAGAAGAAGGTTTATTATAATTAATAAACCAGATTCACTCTCTTAAAAGATATTTAACAAAATGATAGGTACTATAATATGAAACATATGATTCTACTGAATGCAACCGGCGATGTCACTATTGGTTGGGAAGATTCTCAGGATTTTGAAATGAGATCTATGATTGAACAAAAATTGAAAGACGGTTGTGCCTTTTTCGTTATTGAGAAAAAGTGTTTTGGACTTTTAAAAAGTAGATTAAAGATTAGATCTGTTAATGATATTAAAGGTAATTCTATATCAATTGCTGATAAATCATTAAATGAAATGTTTAATAATGGATTAATTTCTGCGGGTAAAACACCAAAAACAAATTTTGAAACAACCCATAATTCTACTGATCCTAATGAAATAGTCAATAATAACACAATAGTTGTTAATAAAATGGCTGCCGGCTAAAAATATTTATGAGATCTCATCTGCCTGCTGACGTACAATATAGCATTAATGGAATGCATGAATGTCTAGATATAACAAACGATACGGCCTTTGGTATTAGAATGTTTCATTGTAAAGAATTTGTAAATATTCATGATAGAATGGGTTCCATTTCAACACTTAAAAAAGATACAAACGAATTCTATATGAATTGGTTAAATTCTACTGCAACCATTTCTGAAAAAGAATTATTATCTATATCATTATTCACTGGTTCTAATATTCAATTTGATCAACTTTTTGAAAATATTACATATTCTTTATATAATGATAAGGATGATGCATATTGGTGGCTAGATACTATTATAGAACACATTAACGAATTAGAATCGCATTTTTCATTTTCGCCTCGAATAGAAATATTTAACCCATTTTTAAAAAGTTTTGAAGAAAGTTCTCAACTTATTATTGAATCGATTAGAAATATAGCACCATTAAAAATTAAAAAACCAAATAAACAAAAAATCAAATCTAATAGGAAAGCGTTAAAAAAGGGTATAGAATTATTTAAGAATTTATTTGGTTCAAAAATGATTAACACATTTTTAGATGGTAAAAGTTTTACAGTATCAGGAAAACACTATAACTATAGATTTACCAAAAGCTCATCACTATTATTATACACTGAACATGTTAATAATCAAAATATTCAATATGATTTAGAAATTTTAGATGTAAACACTAATCTAGTATATGGTAAATTATGTACAGTCTTTAAAAATACCCCTATAATCGATCAAATCATCGGAATAATTTTACATATAAAATCAGGAACCGAAGAAAAGATTTTAAAAAATACTAATGTATTTTCAAAAACAGATCATTATAACGAAACTGATCATTATTTAAAAATACTTAAATCCAAATCTAATTGCTCTCCACAAGAAATTATCAGCCATATAGCTGAAAATATTAATGTAAAACGTAATAAATTAGAAGAATTCCAAATAAAATATAGTAAAGTTATTTACAAAGATATACAAAATAGAATAAAATCTAAAATTAATAAATTTGAAAATATTAGATTAATTTCAAATCCAACTAACACATTTGATCAAATATTAGACTTATCGTCAGTATTAAGATTAACAAACACTCATATACAAATAGGATAATAATGGAACAATTTACTGAAACAAAAACTACAATAATTTTAAAACTAAATTTAGATGAAGCAGAATGGTTAAAGGGAATAATGCAAAACCCATTATCAGAAGATTGTAATCCTGCTAATGAAGATGCAATTGATAAAAAATTTAGAACTGTCTTTTGGAATTCCTTACAATGAAAATATTAATTGAAAAACTATTTCTTAAAATATTACTATCTAATAATTGTATTGTATTAAATGATACCTTTGATGAAAATAATAAAAAATCGTTAATTAGTACTATACATATAAGCGCTTTATCATTTATAGCCGGTGTATTATTGAAAATCATGAATATGGGTAAATCTAAATACTACAATGTCTAAAAAACCAACAATAGTTTTACTAGATGAAATCAACTGTCACCTAGTCAATTTCACTAATGATGTACTCTCATATTTTAATACTAAATTTGAATATGAAGTACCTGGGGCTAGATTTTCACCGAAGTTTCAGCTTGGTATGTGGGATGGTAAAATTAGTTTCTTTAGTAGAAATGGAATTACAAAAATAAATCTTCTACCAAAAATTATACCAGATCTAATTGAAATTAAAATTAAATTTGATATACTTGATAACAGGAAAAAAACTGATCCATTAATATTAGAACATATTGATAAAGACTTATTTAGGCATATAACATATCCAGAAACTGATATTCCATTTGAGCTTAGAGATTATCAAGTAGATGCTATTAATACTCTTATAGATAAAAAAGGCGGAATTCTATTAAGTGTGACTGGTTCTGGTAAAACTAGTATGACAGCAGCATTATGTAAAATTTATAATGATAATAATATTAAAGCTTTAGTTATTGTCCCAAGCACATCGCTCGTTAATCAAACTAGGAAAACATTAGAATTATGTGGATTAGATATTGGACAATTAGGCGACGGTATTAAAGATCCAAATCATGAAACTGTAGTTTCAACATGGCAAACGCTGCAAAATATTAAAGCTATAGTTGGAACATTTGATATGGTTATAGTTGATGAATGCTTTTCAGGTGAAACCAGAATTAAATTAGCTGGGACATCATCTTATATAGCGGATATAAAAATAGGCGATAAGGTTATAAATTATAACGAAGAAGAACAGTTTTTCCAAATAGATGAGGTTGTTAATATTTTTAAAAATTTAGATAAATCAAGTGATAACAAAATGTTAAGATTATATACTGATGATGGGAATTATACAGATGTTACAGAACATCATGAATTCATGACTGACATAGGATATGTACAAGCTAAAAATTTAAACTCAACTCATAATATACTAAGATATTAATATGAAAAAACAGTTAAGCCATATATTCCAATATATAGTAGAGCGCCCAATAAATTTATAGAATTTTATGATGAACACTTTATAGACGCTGTTGGTAATGAATGTGTTTTAACTATTGCTAAATTTTTAGATAAAAACAAAAAGAAAAAAAGAAATGGTTGCATTTGTACAATGGTTAAATAAAGATGTACATTTCTAGAAATTAGTATATAATAGACTCATACTTTAAATAACTTACTAAACGGGTAATGCGAAATGTCTAATAATACAATTGTTCATATATATCAAAAAATTGGGGCGTTCAATGAGATTAATAGTGATCCTAAATCTATTGATTTTAATTGGGTAGCTTCTATGGAATTTGAAGAATTTTTATCACATTCGAAAATGGTTGCACTAGCATTTGAAGAGACTAATACTAAAGATATTTCACCTTGGGTAAAATCAGATAAATTAACTATTAATCCAGAATATAAAGACGGTTGTAGATCAACAATGATCAATGACGTGATATCAATAATAGAACCTGATTCTACTGCTACAAATTATGTTGTATCCGCTGAAGGATTTGACTTAATTGAGTTTTAAATTTATAAAAAATAAATGTTTACTTTTTCTAAAACGTATTATAATGTAATTTGAAACTTTATTTAAAAAATTTTACAGCATCACACTAATATAATATAATATTAAGAAAGGATATTAATATGAGTAAACATTTAAAAATAGAGACTAGTCGGACATCTCATACAATTGAATTAGATGATGTTGATTTTAATAGAATAAAAGCTGATGATAACGTTAAACTATGTGTAACGGGAATTAAGAATGGAGTAATATCAGTTGGTGTTTTAGATAAAGATGCAAATACTAAAATATCATTAAGCAAATATCTTTTCACTAGTCTTAACAATTCAAGGCTTGATAGAATTGAACCCATGTTGGTATTAGATTATAATCTAAATAATAATGTTCATAATTTTAAAATGAATAATTTTAAAAATGTTAAAAGGAATAAAGTAGATAAAAAACTAGTAGATATAACTCAATATTCATTTATAATCAACACTATTGTAGGTCAAATTGAAAAAACTGCTGCTGAACATCAAATGGATCCAAGGGATTTATTAGGAGATATACAGGAATCATTGACCTGTGCTAAACAACTTAAAGATATTGAGGAACTAGTTAAAAATAGTATCATATCAAAAGCCCAAATGATCAAATTAGTAGACAATATTTACACAAAAATATGAAAGTTATTAAAATTGAAGAAATAGAGAAGCCAAAAACTGTTTATACACTTGAATGTAAAAATAACCATAACTATATTGCTAATGGTATGGTTGTTAAAAATTGTCAAGGTGCTTCAGGTGCTGTTATTCAATCTTTAATTTCTGAAGCTGGCCGTCATATTAAATATAGATATGGTTTAACTGGTACTATGCCCAAAGAAGAAATTAATAAAATTAATATTAATAATGTTTTAGGTGAAGTTGTTTATACTGTTACAGCTAAAACATTAATTGAACAAGGATACTTAGTAGATCTACATATACAAGTTAACCAACTAGTTGAAGATTTCAAATCTCAATATGATTCATATATTGATAATAATCCTAATTCAAAAATAAGATATACAAAATTTAAAGATTCTTATTTTCCAGATTATGTTTCTGAAAAATCATATATTAGAACATGCCCAGAGCGATTAGATTATATTGCTATTGATATTATTAATAAGTCTCAATTAGGCAACGTGTTTGCGTTAGTGGATAATATTCAATTTGGTAAAAAATTAGAAAAGATTATTAAGTCTAAATTAGATAATGAACATATTTATTTTGTGAGCGGCAAAGATGATGTTAAAAATAGACAGAAGATATATGATTTATTTGCAGATAATGATAATATTATAGTATTAGCAACAGTTCATTGCGCTGGAGTAGGTATTGACATAGCAAGAATTTATGAATTGTTTTTGATAGATTTAGGTAAAAGTTTTATTAGAACTATTCAAGCTATTGGTAGGGGATTAAGACCTGCTCCTGATAAGAAATTCGTTAATATTACAGATATATGTTCAGATTTAAAATATTCAAAAAGACATGTCGCTGAACGAATTAAATTCTATGCTGAAGCGGAATATCCTTATACTAAAACAAAGGTTACTTATTAAAATGTTCCGCCGTCAATAGTACCTGTAAAATTAGACCCATCTAAATAAAAGCTGCCAGCTTCATTATTTAATGTATCGGCATTAGTACCACCAGCACTTGCGGATAATTCTACCCAAATAGTATTATTTCTAACATATAGCTTATTTTCATCTGTTTTAAAAAATAATTCAGCTGCGTTATCCAATAATGGAAATGTTGTACCACTAGGAACTGTTAAATTGTTTATATCAGTTCCTTCTGCTATATCTAATCCATAATGTTTCAAAATGAACCGCCATCTAAATCTGGAATATTAATTTCAGGTAATAGTTGATTAATATCTAATGGAGCATATCCATTAATAGCTCCTTTATTTATTATTTCTTCAAAATCTGTTGAATCCTTAGAATCTAATTTATCAGCATTAATCCTTTCAGGTGTTATAGTTCTTCCCATAGCCCTAAAATACTCCGCCTTCAATAGTACCAGGTACACCAAAAATATCCCAAGCAGATCCATCATATGAATAAAATCCTGGTGTATTATCAGTTTGATAAAATATTTCACCTTGATTGGGTGTTAATGCATTTCTTTCTACTAATGTTCCTGAAGCAACTGTTAGATTTTCTATTTCAGCTCCTTCAACTATCTTTATACCATCATGCAACATTATTAAGTTCCTTTTAATTATTTTTTAGCGAACATACCTTCATTTAAGAATTTTAGAATAGATTCTTTGAAAAATTTCTGAGCTGCAACATCATGTTTAACCTGTTCAGATAATGTTAATACTTGTTTACCCTTACGAGATAAATCTAATGATTCATAAACACCAGCCGGTAAAGCTGATGCACAAGAAGGAGTAGCAACAATATCAACAGTTATAAAATTGAAACCTTCAACTATACCATTTATAACATTTCCAGCAGCTCGACTAGAAACACCCAATTGAACGCCTGCTTTAACAAATTCTTTAGCAATTAAACCCATTGGAGTTTCTAATAATTTAGCTCTACCTATAACATTATTGCCATTCATTACTAATTCTGTTATAGTATGAGAAACTCTATCCAAATTAATTTGTAAACCCTCTGGATGATCTAATTCTCCTAAAATACCATTAGTTTCTAATATTTTTTTATTAGCTGATTCAACTTCTTGAGTCATCTCATTTAATTGATATATTCTACCGTTGCGATTTTTTATTTCCGCCTGCATGAAAATACCATTTAAAAAAATATTTTTACCTTCTGATACTGATTCCGTAATCAATCCAGATTCAGTAGCATTTAACTGCTCTGTTAATAATTCCATATTAATAATCCTTATTAATCTTCAGTTTTGTCTTTAGCTTCAATAATTTTACTCATTGCTTCATTTAAATGCTGATGAAAAGCTACACTAGCTGCTTCAGTATCTTCATTAATCAATGCTTCTAACATTGTTTTTAGCTCATTCATTTATAATACCTCATTCATGTTTTTGTTTATAATAGTTATATTTATACATTTAAAATTATTTATACCCAAAAATTAAAGTAAAATATAAACATGGTTTCCGCAATCATATATCTTACGATAACCATTTGCATACATATTCTCTGACTCAGTCAATTCAGAATCAAATATATCCAATTTATCTTTTAGTTTATGTTTCTGATACTTAACCCGTGATTCCAATACTAATGGATCTTTATAATACTGATAATTGGGCCCAGAATCATGACTAAATTCAAATCCCAATTGTGTATACAAATTACCATTACTACGACGTCTATCTGCGTAACTAATAATAGATCCAGTATAACACCGAATGAATTTCGTTAGAAGCTTACTGGCGCCACCAACAACGGAATACCCAACCTTATTACAAAATCTCAATAGTTCCCAATCGACCTTCTTATCATACCTTGATTTACCAAATGTCATCAATGAAACTAACTCAGCACCTAAATACAACCCCACACTCACTGATGAGCCGCATGATCCCTGTAAATGATTCTCATCAAGAAATTTAGTCTTGTCTTTAGTGGAAACCCCATGAATTTCTGTTTTTCTCGCATATATTCTATCGGATTTACCCAGCCTGTTTGAGATGATTGATTTCCAGATTTTTTGTTTTTTTGGATCTAGCCATTCGTTTTCGAATATGTGAAATAACTGAATGTCAAGTTTCTCACATTCTTGTGTTTTACGTAGGTGGTAGTTTTTATTTTCAGATTCAACTGAATAGGATGAATGCCAGAATAGACCGTCCATTTCAATACTAAGTTTATGATCAGGTAAATAAATATCTAGCTCAAGTGGTTTAATAATTGATCGGGTATTTGAAATTACATTTGGTGTTAGTGATTTGCAATAATCCAGCACTTCAGTTTCCAAATAACTGCGACCAGAATACTCATAAAGGCCGAAATTATATAATCGTTTAAAAAATGATTGCTTATCAAAACCATAAATTGTTGCTAATTCACTAGGTGAATATTGATCTAATTTTTTTGATAGCCAGTCTTTATTATTTATCTGGTTATATAATTCAAGCAATTCAGAATTGTTTAAATTATTAGGATTATTATACAATGATATCCAATTATTATATCTAATGCTTTTATCATTTTTAATAGTATTAGACATTTTAATTTTAATACCATCTATTTGTGAAAATGTTTTATATTGTCCAGATATATTATATTTTTTTTGATAGTTTGAAATAGATTTTTCAGTGATTTCATGGTTTGCAAATCCCATTGACCCATGATTAGCCAAATATGTTTTATGAATTTTTTTAGAATTATTATATGTTTCAGATCCATATTTTTTTAATTTAGTGGATTTGGCTAATCCTGAATTATTATATGTTTCAGATCCATATTTTTTTAATTTAGTGGATTTTATTTTTTCTTGATAAGTTTTTGTTTTTTTCACACATGAAGAACAGTAAAATGTTGGTTTATTGTTCCAATTTGTTATTACATTACATTCTACACATTTTATAATATTATGTAGATTATGCTCAATATAATATAATCGTTCTCTTAAATTTGCGTTAGGATGGAATTCATCTAAAAAACTAGTTTCTGACTTTATTAACTTTCCAATTTCAGTACGGCCATAATTTAATTTCTTTTTACTTTTAGCTATTTTTATAAAAGATATTACATCATTTGAATATTTTTTCATATCGTCCATATTATATATTTATAAAATTATTATATCTATAAGATGTTAATTTGTATATTGATTTTGTAAATATATTACATGATATTACATGATTATAAATATAAGTATAATTTAATAAAAAGGAAAAATTATGGAAGAAGTATTACAAAAATTGTTAGAAGCTGAAGTATTATCAGCTGAAACAAAAACTGAGCTTACAGAAGCATTCACATCTAAATTAGATGAATCTATTGCTCTTGCTAAAGCAGAAACTGAAACTACTGTTAAAGCTGAACTTGCTGAACAGTGGATTACAGAAAGAGATGCTCTTATTGAAGCTATTGATGTTAAAGTTACAGAATTCTTAAATGAAGAATTTTCTGAATTAAAAGAAGACATTAACAGATTTCGTGATTTAGAAGTAGAATATGCTGAAAAATTAACTGAATCTAAAGCTCAAATGTCAAATGAATTAGAAGGTGATTTAGCTCAATTAGTTGAAAAATTAGATTCTTTCATTGAAATCAGACTTACATCAGAATTAGATGAATTACGTGAAGATATCAACGTTCAAAAAGAAAATGTTTTTGGTCGTAAAATAATGGAAGCATATGCTGCTGAATTTGCTGATAACTTTGCTAAAGATGATGATATGTCTGAAACGTTATCTGAAACAAAAAAACAATTAGATGATACTAGTGTTGCATTAAAAGAATCAGAAGAAAAATTAGCTAAAATTGAAAGAACTAATAAATTAACAGAAGTTTTATCTCCATTAACTGGTGATTCTCGTGATGTTATGGAAACAATTCTTAAAAATGTTACTACTTCTCAATTACAAGAAGGTTATAACACTTTCATAAGCAGAGTATTAAAAGAATCAGTTAAAGAAGTTGATGAAGTAATAGTTGAAACTGCTGAAATCAAAAAAGTAGAATTACCTGAAAATGTTAAAATAGTTTCTGGTGATAAAACAGTTGTAGAAACAATTACTCCTGCTGATGAAATTGCTCAATTATCAGAATCTGCTAAAATTAATCTTAAAAAATTAGCTGGTATCTAAAACCAAATATTATCGGAACTTAATTAAACATATTAAGTTCCGATAATTATTCCTATCTTGCCATCAAACATTCAAACAACTCACTAAAAAATTTCATACATCTTTAATAAATATTAATAGTAGATATAACAAAATGTTGGCCAGAATCTGAACTGGCACTACGGCACAAAATTCAGAAATAAAAATATTAACCAAACATTATAAGGAAATAACATGGCTAACCTGATTTCACCCGGTGTAAGCGTGACAATAACAGATGAAAGCTTTTTCATCCCAGCTGGCGCTTCAACTATACCTCTTCTATTCATAACAACAGAAGATGAAAAATTACAATCTGATGGATTAACTCCAGCAGCTGGAACGTTTGAATTCGATGTAGTACGAACAATAACATCAAGAAAACAATTATTAGAATTATATGGTATTCCAAAATTCTTAGCAGACTCTTCTGGTAATCAATTCCACGGCGACGCTAGAAATGAATATGGTCTTTTCGCTGCTTATAACTATCTAGGAATTGGAAGCAGATTATTCGTAATAAGAGCAAACGTAAACCTTAATGATGACATCATAGATGTAAGATCACTATGGAACTCAAAGATACAAAGCGCTGCAACCCTATTAGAAAACCTATCATTAGAATTTATAAACCAATTCAACTCACTTAACGGATATATTCCAGGTGGCGTTTCTAACGGCTATCAAGAAGTTAACTACACTAACCCAATACTTCCTATTGATTTAGTTGGACTAGCAGCTGGAACTTACGACTTCCAAATCAATATTAACTCTGCTGGTGTTCAAAGTATTAATATACCTCTTGCTGGCGCTGAAACTATGCAGGATCTTATTACTATAATTAATGGAATATTAATAGGAGCAAGCGTTGCAATAGACTCTGGAGACTTAAGATTTACAAGCGACCTTGGTGGTACAACATCATCTATCGCCCTATCATCTGGTATAGTTTCTGATCTATTCACTGGAATAATAGTTAACCCGTTCCTACAATTTGATACAGCAGTTCAAGGAACAATTCTATTTAAAGAAACAATCACACAATCAGAACTAATTTCAATAGCAGATGAAGCAACAACAGCACTATTCAATTCTTTCTCTTTCAAAACTCTTCATGATTTATTCTATAACGACATAACAGCTGCTCCAATTGATGTTTTTGCAAATGGATATGATCAAGCAGCCTCAAGCCAATATATAGGATTCAAACGTGAAGTTGCAGATTTTGCTCTAAACCTTCTAGGAGCTCTAGTTGTTGATGAATTTCAACCTTCAGAAGCTGGTAACCTTTTCATAGCTACTGCTGATGATTTTCAATACACCAAGGAATTCAAAAATGGCATAAGCCTAGGCGCTAATGATGCAGCCAGACGTGTAGCAATATCTACAGCTCTTCAATCTTCAATCAACAGCAACCAAGAAATAAGATCAGAAAACTTTGAATTCAACCTTCTTGCTGCTCCTGGTTATCATGAAACAATTGATGAACTACTAGCACTTTCTACGGACATCCTTCAAGAAGCATTTGTTATCGCTGATACACCATTTGATACCACTTCTGCTGAAACTGTTGCATGGGCTGGCACAACCGCCAGACAATCATCAACAAATGTAGGATACTACTACCCACATGCACTAGCATCTAACGTAAACGGTGTTAACGTATTCGTACCAGCATCAAGCATAGCCCTAAGAACTATTGCATTCAGTGATGAAGTTTCTGAACTATGGTTTGCACCTGCAGGCACAAGACGTGGTGTTGTAACGGGCGTTAGTGATGTAGGCTATGTATCAGGACAACTTGGTAGTCCAACAACATTTGAACCACTGCACACAAACTTAGGACAACGTGATGACCTATACAAATACTTCACAAATATTAATCCTATAACGTTCTTCCCAGGAAGAGGTATCATCGTATGGGGTCAAAAAACTTCAGCACCTAATGCCTCTGCTCTTGACAGAATAAATGTTGTAAGACTTATCATGTACATCAGAAGACAACTACGTAAAAATGCTCTATCATTTGTATTTGAACCAAATGATCAAATCACACGTGATAATCTTAAAGCTATGGTTGATGGTTTTCTTGGTGATCTAATAGTAAGAAGAGGTTTATTCGATTCTGTTTCTATATGTGATGAATCAAACAACACACCTGATAGAATTGATCGAAATGAGCTATATATTGATATTGCTTTAAAACCGATAAAAAGTTCAGAATTTATCCATATACCCATCCGGGTGGTAAATACAGGGACAGATATTTAAATAATATTTGTTTACATATTTAGCCTCTTATGATATAATAATTTTTTGTATTATAAGAGGTTTTTTTGTGTGTGTTAAACGATATTCTGATGAATTAAAGGAATTTGTTAATAATGATAATATTAAACGCAAGTCTAGTAAGTGCCAACGTGGATCTAGATTAGGTGAAGCATTATTATTTGAAACTGATTTTTTAATAGGAGAACACAGATTATCAGATAGATTATTTTATGTTAAAAACGATATTTTTAATCAAGTTAAATGTCCAGTATGTAATAATCTAAGCAAATATAATATAAGTGATAATACAATAAAAACGTGTTCCAGATCCTGTTCCAGAAAACGTGTTGACCCAATTACTGGATTAAAATTATCAGAGTTAAACGCCTTAAAAACTAGCAATATATTAAAAACAGTTAATAAGTCTACAGGTTTAACTAAATCTCAGGAAATATCAATAAAGAGGCATAAAACAATGTCTATCGTAGGCCTGAACGGTAAAACAGGTTATGAAACATCGGCTGAAAAATCAGCTAGAACAATGTCTATTATTGATATAGAATCTAATTTAAGTATATATAATAAATCTCATATTAAGGGAGTCACAACTAAAAAAATTGTTAATAATGAAACAGGTTTATCAGTATTTGATATAGTATCAAAAAAACAAAAAAAATATATGTATGCAATTGATGATAACAATAATGAAAAAAATATTTGTCGGATTCAGCGTAATCGATTAAAAACACTATCTAAAATCAATTTAGAAACGGGATTAACTAGACAGGACGAAATAAATTCTGATCGCAATTCATTAAATTATGATAAACTTTTAGGCAATTTTAAATTATATTATCCTGAATATTCATTAATAACAAGTAATACAGAATATAAATCTTTGAAAAATAAAAAATCATTAATATATTCGCATAAGTGTGGCAAAACAATAAGTTCATTATATCCAAGCATTAGGTGTCTGAAATGTTATCCCTATAATAAATCCTCAGGGGAAAACGAAGTTCTAGAATTTTGTAAATCACTCATATTAAACGTTATATCAAACTCAAGATCAATAATAAAACCTCTAGAACTTGATATCCATATACCAGATCATAATTTGGCAATTGAATATAATGGACTATTCTGGCATTCATCCTATTCAGTTGAATCCGAAAACAAAAACTACCACCTACATAAAACCCGAGAATGTGAGAAACAGGGTATTCAGTTATTTCATATATTTGAAAACGAATGGCTAGATCCAGTGAAACAAGTCATTTGGAAATCAATCATCAGCAATAAGTTGGGCAAGTCTAGGAGGATATATGCCAGAAAGACGGAAGTTAGATCTGTATCATCTAAGGACAAAATTGAATTCCTTGATGATAACCATTTACAGGGAAATTGCCAATCATCAGTGAACCTTGGATTATATGTGGAAGATGAATTGGTTTCATTGATGACTTTTGGTAGATCTCGGTACGATAAAAATATTACATGGGAGTTGATTCGATTTTGTAATATGTTAAATACATCTGTTGTAGGTGGCGCGAGTAGATTATTGAAGGCATTTCGGAAAAACCATAGTGGAAGCATAGTTAGTTACGCCGATAAAAGGAGGTCAAATGGCCATTTGTATAAACAATTAGGCTTTGAGTTTTCACATGAATCTACACCAAATTATTGGTATTATAAAGATCCAATGGCTCTGGAATCACGTATTAAGTATCAGAAACATAAGTTGAAATCGACCCTTGGGTTGTTTGACAATAAATTGACTGAGGCTGAAAATATGTATCGAAATGGTTACCGTAAAATATACGATTGTGGTAACCAAGTTTGGAAGTTAGTCTAGGTTGATGTCGTCTAGACTGAACCATTTTTCATAGTCTAGGTTTTGTTCGTCTAGGGTTGTGATCATTTCTTCGTTAGTTAGGTCTGTGTTGTTTACCATTCCAATTCTTACTAGTATGTCTTTTATGTAGTCATTTCTTAGGTTTGTTGGAATTGATAGGTATATTGGGAATGAGAATGATAGTTTTACTATTCTTATATTTTTTTCAGTTCCTATTGGAAAGTTGTTGTCAATGCTTACGTTTTCTAGTTTTACGGATGTAAGTTTGGTCCAGTCAAAAATATTGTCACCTGATTGTAGTTGTAGTGTTGGGTCGAATAATACTAGAAGTTGTTCAAGTATTTGAAGTTGTTGGTCAGTGTTTGAAGTGTAGATTGATACTTCAGTGTACATTCTGTATGGTATTGGCATCATTTGGTGTACAACTTTGATATCATCTGGGAATACGCCGCCCTGTGGTAGGTATGTATTTCTTCTTTCTACTGACGTTCCTTTTCTTAGTGATTCATCTAGTTGTATTTCAGTATAGATTACAGACATTAGTGGAATTTTGATCATTTTGTTTTGTGTTGCGTCAGCTTTTATGTATGCTGCAACTCGATCTGCATCTCCATATCTGATTGGAACTGTTATTAATTTTTTTTGATTGTCTTCTCTCACACCAGTTTGGACTTGTAGACCACTGAATATGGCCATAAAGTCTGTTATTCTGCTCTTAATTTGTTCCGAGTAATAAAACGGTAACATGTATTATCCTTTTGGTTTTAGGTCTTTTAATGCTACTTTAAGTGTTCTGTTTCCAATTACAACTCCGCCGAAAACCAGTAATAGGGTTGGATCAACTGCAACACCGAAAACACCAGCGTATATGAATACACCGATAAGGGATGCGTATCCTAGGTTTGACCACAATTTACTGTGAGATATGTTATCATTTTTGTCTAATATCATAAATTTTTTGAAACCGTTTGGTTTATTTTCTTCCATGTGTATTTCTCCTTATTATAATGTTATTTATTAAATTTAATATTTACATTTTTTGAAATTTGATATATAATGATTTTTCAATAATTATTATAAATTTAATATGATTATAGAATATAAAGAGGGTGATTTAGTATCCATATCGGGCGTTAAATCAGATGAATATTTTCTTGTGATTGGTATAAATGAAAGTCTTAATTGTATTATAGTGTTAGTTGGTAATGAGGAGCACCATGTGCTGATTGGTATGATATCATGCTGTCATGTAGATAATAGTGGAGATAATAATGAGACCTGAGACAGCGTATAGACAAGTGATGAAAGCATTTGAGTTTTGGTATGAAGACCACGACACAATAATGTTATATAGGGCTATTGCAGCTATTAAAAAATTGATTGAAAAGGATAAAGCTTATTGGACTATTCATCAAGTTAAAGATCAATTCTACCATGAGTATGTTGAGCCCGATGTATCAAAATTTGAATATAATGATTCTGAAAGTGTCATGTATGAATTAAGTTATATTTCAGATAGATTCAATTCTACTTATAGATTGGCATGGCTATATTATGGTTTAGTAACAGGCCAAATTTAAATGGAGTTGTTGTCCACTGGGTTATTGTAAGATTTATAGTATTCTTGTAATCTAGGTTTGATAGGGTTATTTTCAGATCGTTTATCTGATTCCATAAATATCCACCTATTTTTCTTAATAGAAAATTTGAACAGTCTTGCTGGTATATTTTTATTGATAGAGATATATGTTAATCTATGATAATCACCGTCTTTAGATATTGATACATCAGGAAGAGTATCACCCGTAGAATACTTTATTCCATTAGGCGGCATAGCATCTTCCACATATATAGATTTTTCGTTTAGGTTCAATTTACTTAAATTGTGTAGACCTTGTTCATCAGCTTTTAAAATTTGTTCATCGGTGAATATATTAATATCCTGTGTGTCTACTCCTAATTCTGGTGTAAGAGTATTAGATTCTGCTTCAATTGTTTGGACAATTGGTATATTATTTTGAAATTCAGGGCCATTATGTTCTTCAGTTTTTAAATCAGTTAGTCCATATCTTGATAGTCCAGAGTCATCTGTTTCATCTGCTATTTCATCAAAAAGATCCATTGTTTCTTGTGATGCTATCATTGGTTGTGCCATTACTCTAAGCATCGTTGGCGTATAGCCTGGAGTATATCCATCTACAGCCCAAGATACATCTGAAACTTCTACATATTTTTTAATTCTTTTTAAGTCAAAGCTGAATTGAGCTTCAGACGGCATTTCAAATATGTCACCAATTACTATAGGTCTTCCTAGTGCCTTTACAACCGCTGAAAAGCTGAATTGTAGATAAAAAGTTTGGGATGGTAATTCTATACCAAAAGCTGTTAATTCTGATTGAGTATCTATTAAGTCATATTGTGCTTTAAGTGGTAGGGATGTTGTTGCGTAATCTCTATCTCTATT
The DNA here is from genome assembly GCA_034780735.1 of Hyalogyrina grasslei. Lineage (NCBI taxonomy): Eukaryota > Metazoa > Mollusca > Gastropoda > Hyalogyrinidae > Hyalogyrina > Hyalogyrina grasslei. The sequence continues at coordinate 50,009 of JAUZSW010000013.1, forward strand.
TTCTTGGAATATTTCATCTTGAATATCATCTATTGATGTTATATCATAATCTATTAATTCTAAAGCTTGAATTGCCCAATAATCTGATGGTGATCCATTAAATTCTAACGGTCTGATTCTCCAATATCTTGAAGGAACCGAATGTTTAAAATTAATTATGTTAAGAGCGTTATCATCTGGTATTTTGGCAATAGCCGCTCCAAACCATTTTTTACCGTCATTAGAACGTTCAATTCTTATTTTTGTGGCACGATTATTGGCGTTTGATCCCTGTTTGATTTTAATGGTTGCTATATTGTGTTTAACAAATGTTTCAATTCCATATTGAAATCTATCATTATTTAATTTTATTTCACCAAAATCATATCCAATGAATCCTGAATCTAAAAGTGTTTGCCCAGTATCCGCTGATCTCCATTCGGATTGGAAAATATCAAATGCGTTTGTAGCTTGAAAATTGGTACCAGATCCTGAAGAAATAGGTAAACCCTTTTCAGTTAAATCTATTAATTTTCCCTGCTCGTGAACCCCCAGTAATTGGAAAATATTTATATCAGCTCCACCAATATTTAAATTCTCCGCTACCAGAGAAGAAAAATAGCAGACTTCTCTTTCATCAGTTTTTGTTATTTGCCATGGGCTACATTGTTTACTTGATGAACTTACATTTTCATCACAGCGAGCACCATTGGCATCTTCTTTACAAGCCATTAATAATCCTTATTTAGATAATTTGTAAACTATTTTACCTAGCGTTGTTTTATCAACTTCAGAATATTTATACCCATGTTTAAGTATTAACTCTTTCTTTTTGTTTCCTAATTCTTGGATTTTAAATCCTTTATCTGATCTATTGATAACGACATATTTTTTATCTTTATTTAATATCAAATCACCTTTTTCTGGTTCACCAGGTAATGATTTACTATAATCAACGTTAGTTTTATTATTCATATCATCTTTAAATTTATTTGCCATAAAATTAAATTCCTTTTCTTTAGATTTTTTATTCATATTATCAGCTCCAAGTTGGAAATCTCCTTGATCCAATTCAATCAAATAATCTTTAAATGTTTTATTCATTTTAAATACCTTCTGGATTATCCAGGTTAATTATTTAAAATATAGTAATAGGTTATACCATATTTTGTTTTATTGTTTTATCAGTGTAATCTAGTTGATTATCCCAATATAAATGTTGATCCCATACCGAATTCAGTTGGATCATCTATTACGTAATCATCAATTTCTGCTGATAATGTGATCATTAAATCTTGGGCTTGTTGGTATAAATCTTGCGCGTTTAGCGATATACCATTGGCACCAGGTAGAGATGCATATTTGCCGCGTATTTGACTTAATAAAATCATTGATTGTGCTAATGCCCAACCTTCTATCCATGGTTTAAGGTAGCGATCTGATATTAGGTCTTGTTCTGTTCGTTCTACAGAAACATCTAATAGAACTCTTTCATTTCTATATCCAGATTGTAAAATATCTAATGCCCTGGTTTGTTCATTCCATTGATATAATATTTTAGTTGCGAATAAATTTTCTAACTCTTCTATATAAGATGAATATAAATGATATGAAACTAAATCGTAACCTTGGGCGTTGTATAAGAAATTTATTGCTGTTTGTCCAAATACACCGTTATCGAAGCCATGTAAAAACGAACTAGTTGTTCTATATATCGCTTGAATACTAACTATCTTATTAAAACCATTACCGCTATTACTTAATATATACCTTTGTTGATTTGGTAACATATCTAAAAAGAAATAACCGCGCTTATAACCGCTACTACTTCTTTTTCTAATTTCTTCAATAGCAGCATCAATACAATAATCTAATTGCTGCTTTGTTAATTCAACCTCAACTGTTGGATATCCCAATTGATGTCTTATAGAATCAGCAAGCTCTCTTCTTTCATCTGGGCTACCATCTGTACCTACCCCAATCTGTGCATACATTGGATCAGAGGAAACACCATCAGAACCTTCTAACACTAAACTATAAGTACTAGGTATATTGGGTTCTAAAAATTGAAATAAATTATCAGTTATAGGATTTAATAAAACATTGGAACTATGTCCTAATGTCTTACTGCAAAAATTTAAACAATTATTTTCTAATATAACAGAAACATCTGCTTCTATTTCATTCCAACTATTTTTAAACCACTCATTTAAAGTGTTATCAGTAGAATTTAACCATAATGTTCCATTAGTTGGAGTTATTGGGCTTGTAGAAAATGATATAGGTAACCATGATAAGCCATTCCAAAGCTGTAATGTATTATTAGTTAAATCATACCACAGTGTATTTAACGGTAATGTTGCAGCTGTTGGTTCAATAAGTGATTCTATAACATCATTAACATTCCATTGAGTACCGTCCCATGTACTCCAAACTTTATTTACATTATCAAACCAAATATCACCTATTATTCTATTTGTAGGATCAACTGAATAATTAATTAAATTTACAGAATTCCATTGAACTCCATCCCATTTAAATCCTTCTATTGTAGCAGTGTTAATCCATATAGAATCGGTTGGTATAATTGCGGCCAATAGTGGGTTAATAGCACTTTCTATTAACGATACTAAACTCCAAGAAGTTGTAATTATATCCCAAATATATAAATTATTAGTAGATGAATCCCACCATATTTCACATGATTCTCTAACTGTTGGATCTTCCCCGAAAACTAGTACTATGATAATATCCCATGTACTTGTTGTTGAATTATATTTAGTAAAAACATTATTAATAGGATCAAACCAATATTGATTATTAATAGGCGAAACTGGTTCTATGTCTGATATCGATATAGATAAGGAATCAAATGTTATTCCATTCCATTCTTTTAATTCTTGTAACACATCATTAAACCATAATGTTCCAACTACTAATGAATTTGGATCTTGAGCCCAATATATAACATTAGTTTGAATCCACTCGCTTTCATTTGATAATTTATTAATCAACTGGGTATTTTCATCATACCAAAATGAACCACATTCAATAACTGGTAGTGCAACAGGATCAATAGTTTGAATATATTGATTAACGGTACACCAAACGTTTCCGTCATGATTATAAGCGTTGGTTCCATTAAACCAATAATCAGTACAATGTAAATCGGATGGATCTTTATAATAATCAATATATTCTTTAACATTCCAAAGAGCACCATCCCACTGTTTTAACAATATTTGATCATACCATAAATCTCCAATAGCCCTAATAGTAGGATCAGTATCTTCAACTATAACATCTTGTTTTAAATGTTGAAAGCCATCCCATAAAAATAATTCAGGATTATTCCAATAATACGCATTAGTATTTGGCGGAACATTTCCAATAAAAGGATTATTAAGTTTTTTTAATTCTAAATTAATAGTATCTAATAATTCTTGATATGTTTGGGAAGTAGAACCATTAATAGCAATAGTTTTAAAATCTATACCACCTGAATAAGTACCGCTTGGCTGATTAAATGTTGTAATTATTCCAGACTGATTTTTAAATCGTGTTAAATCTTCAACATCATAATCAAATTGGAAATCATACGTATAATTTAATGTTAAATTCGTAGGATCACTAGGACTAATATTATTTTCAGAAATTATAACTTTTTGGCAACCAGCTGTATCTTCACTTTTATTACCTGATGATAAACCAAGAGAATAAGCGTGTACACCCTGAGAATGATATCGATTTTGTTTATCAACAGCATATCCAGATATATAATAAGATTCATTTGGTAATAAACCTGTTAAATCTAAAAATGTAGTTGTTTTATCATTATAAAAGTCGCCAAGTACTAATGATGTATCAATTCTATCGCCCGCATGTAAATCACGATCAACTGTATTATCAGATTCATATACTGTTCCATCGATTGGCGACTTTTTAACATTTGTATGAGTAGTATCTAATGTTATTATAATACCATTATACGCCTGATTATCTGATGCACAGCCCTGTGGAGGTGAAGGGATATTCCAAGAAACTCTACCAGTGGTTTCACTAGTTTTTTCAAATTTCAGACTTATTTCTTGACCTTCATTATTAATAGCATTAGGAGAATCGTTATATGTATCAAATGCGCCCATCTTAAATCCTTTATATTTTTAATATATTTATACAATTTTCTTTTACTTATTATATAATATATTTTTAAAATATTAATAGTTACAATTATGTTACAAAAACTAAATTGGTATACAACCCATGAATATAAAATTATTAAAGAATCTGAATTTTTTCAATCTGAAACTGGAAATGAATCTATAATCCAATATCTCGTATATAGGCGATCTATATTTTTGGGATTTACATTTTGGTGGTCATGTGAATATATATATAAGTGGTTCCAAGGAACACATAATATTGATAAACATCAAACGATAGAAGAAGCAAAAGAACATATTAAATATTCTATGCTACAACGAAACCCAAAATGCTTTTCTACTATAGTCCATGAGGATGTATTCAAATAATAGATTTAGTTCTAACATGTAATACAATAAAAAAGGCCTCATATGAGGCCTTTAATTATATAGGTGAGCTGCCGATACGACCAGTTAATTCCAATCTCCCGTAGGTCAATTAGTTGGAACACTCCTTACTGCGCTCAGGCTTAACCTATTTTTTCAACAGTTATCTTATCCAATAACTTATCTTTTAACAATTTTCTATTTCTAGATTTAGCTGCTAAACTATCACCAACATTCTTATAATTATTAACCCACTTCTTAACTAATCCTAAATCACTCTGCTCTAATTCAGGTTTAATATTCTTAGAAAATATAGAATATATCAATTTACCAAAAACATCGCCCGAATTCATTGAATTATCTAACAAATCAATACTACTAATATCACCTAACTTATTAACAACTTCTGAATTCAATACACCTAAAACTTCAACATTATTAGAAACAGGAAATAAATGCTTCACGATAATCTTAACATCAGACTTAAAATCTTTTTCAACATCTTCGCCATCATTTGAATCAATTACTAACTGCTTAATAGACTGCACTAAATTTATCATCTCTATATAAACTTCAACATCGCTAATATCCAAAACACTTGATAATTTTGAAAACAACTTAACCTTAAACTGATTTAAATTTATAGACTTATCACCGGATAACTCTTCAACTAAATATTCCTTAAACCTCATCATAACTCCTTTGTATTAATACTCAACCATTTAAGTATCTTATCATTACTCCAATATACTGAATTCTCTACACCATTAATTATCATAGATACACACTTATCAACTCCGTTAATACGCGTCCACCTAACACTAATAATATCCTTAGGCCTCAATATATACATATCCCTAACATTCAAAGACTCCCCGATAGAAATCTTACAATACTTAACCAACTCATACCTATTAACATATACTGGATCCTCATTCAACTGACCCAACAATACATCCCTAGACTTTAAATAATCTGAAAACGATATAACCATTTACTTATTTATTAATTATCCAAACTTGATTTCCACAATCATATATCTTACGATAACCATTTACATACATATTCTCGGACTCATTTAAATTGGAATCAAATATTTTTAACTTATCTTTCAACTTATGTTTCTGATAACCAAGCCTAGATTCCAATTTTTTAATATGGTTTTGAAAATAATAATAGTTTGGTTTACTATCATGACTAAATTCAAAACCCAGCTGTTTGTATAAATTGCCGTTTGATCTTCTCTTATCCGCATATGAAATTATAGAACCATCATTTTCTCTCTGAAATGTCTTCAACAATCTACTAGCGCCACCAACAATGGAATACCCAATCTTATTACAAAAACGAATCAGCTCCCAATCGACCTTCTTATCATATCGTGATTTACCAAAGGTCATTAATGAAACCAACTCATCACCTAAATACAAACCAAGGTTCACAGACGAACCACAATTGCCCTGTAAATGGTTACTATTAAGAAATTCAGTTTTGTCCTTAGATGATACAGATCTAACTTCTGTCTTTCTAGCATATATTCTTTCGCTTTTTCCCAACTTATTTTTAATGATTGATTTCCAGATTTTTTGTTTTTTTGGATTTAGCCATTCATTTTCGAATATGTGGAATAGGTGGATTCCCTGTTTCTCACATTCTTGTGTTTTATGTAGGTGGTAGTTTTTATTTTCAGATTCAACTGAGTCAGATGAGTGCCAGTAAAGACCATCATATTCAATTGCCAAGTTATGATCTGGTATATGGATATCAAGTTCTTGGGGGTTTATTATTGATCGTGAGTTTGATATTATATTTGGTATTAGTGATTGACAATATTCTAGAACTTCATTTTCACCGATAGATTTGTTATAAGGAATACATTTTAGACATCGTATATAAGGCCAGTATGATTCTCTGATGGACCCACATTTATTACAGGAATATTTTAATAATCTATTTGATTTTATGTATTCATCTAGTCTAGTTATCAATTTATATTTTTTGGGAAATATTAATGATTTCTTATTATAACTATTAATTAATATTGTTCTCGATGCAGATTGGTAATTTGATAAACCTGTTATAGAATTGATTTTAGAATTTGTATTTTTAATTTTTTTACCAGCAATTTGAAAACCTGTTAAACCTGTTATAGGATCAATTTTTGATTTTATCTCATTGATTTTTATTATTTTCTTATCATGCCCAGATAATCCTGTTATAGGATCAATTTCATTAAGAGTATTTTTTGTTTTTTGGGCAATATCATACCAGAATGTATTACCGCTCAACGGATTAATTTTTGATTTAGTTTTTTTATGCTTAATAGCTGAATTATCATAAATAGAAACGCCAGATTTAGGATCAATAACAGACATTGTTGCAGCAGATTTAATCATTGTTTCCTGGGCAGAAGTGAGACCATTTTCAGGATTAATTATTTTGCTTGAACATTTTCTAGAGCAACATTTAATATAATTTAGTTTGACGTTTGGTCTACTATATTCATCACAAATGGGACATTTTACTTGGGTGAATATATTATTTTCAACATACCATAGTCGCTCAGTATTTCTAGCGTTATAATTTAAAAATGATGTTTCGTTTGATAGTAACTCTTTTAACTCTACATTTCTAAAATAATTACTAATAGATTTTTTATGTTTTTTTATTTCAATTATTTGTAATAATTTTTTTGAGTATACTTCCATATTATTATTATATCATTTTTATAAATATTAATAAACATATTTATTAAAAGGTTTTACAATATGACAAGATTAATATCAAGAGCTGAATCATTTGAAACCATTGAAAACGCTTTAAATCAAATCAATTTCAGCTCATTTGATTTCTTCACGATAAAAAATTCACTGATTGACTATGTGAAATTACAATATCCTGAGACTTTCAATAACTATATTGAATCTGATGAATTTATCGCGATTTTAGAAATATTCGCATATGTAACGGAATTATATAATTATCGTTTAGATATTAACGCGTCTGAAAATTTTTTATCGACAGCAAAACGTAAGCAATCAGTTTTAAAACTGGCTAAGTTTTTATCATATTCAGCTAGTCGTAATATTCCAGGTCGTGGATTAGTAAAAATTCAATCCATTAAAACTACAGAAGATTTATTTGATATAGACGGAATAAATCTAAATTCTAAAACTATTATATGGAACGATCCAAATAATAATAAGTGGAAAGACCAATTTTTATTGGTTATGAATAGAATATTCAAACAGGAATTTGGTTCAGTATTTCCAGATGAAAGAATTCAAGTTAATGATGTTTTATTCGAGTTATATGAATTAGAAAATATTCCATTTACAAATGGTGTTTTTTCATATAATACGACAGTATCAGGTACACAACTCCCAATGGAATTAGTAGGAGCAAATCTTACAGAAAATGGACCTGAAGAAAGAAGACCTGTTAAAGATTCAGCATTTTCAATATTATATGGAACTGATGGTTTAGGAGATAGCTCAGACACCACTGGATTTTTTGCATTTACGAAACAAGGTGAATTACAATCTCAACGTTTTGAATTCGATGGTGTTACGCCCAACCAAACGCTTAAAATAGATATTTCAAATATTAATGATTCTGATATATGGATTAATAATATTGATCCTGCGTCTGGTCAAACCTTAACAGATGATACTATTTCTAGATCAATATCTGGTGAATGGGAAGAAGTTGATATTTCCCACGCTCAAAATATTATATTCAATACGAATCCAATTAGAAACAAATATGAAGTTGAAACACTAGAAGATGATAAAATTAATATCATTTTTGGTGATGGCGAATTCGCTGATATTCCTAATGGATCATTTGATATATGGTTTAGAACATCCATTAATGAAAATATTACAATACCAAGAAATGCTATAGTAAACAATAACGCAGCTCTGAATTATACGGGTAGAGACGGTAATATTGAAACTTTAACTTTCACATATTCTTTAATTAATTCTATTCAAAATAACGCTAAATCAGAAGATATCGAACATATCAGAAAAATTGCGCCTGCTGTGTATTATACACAGGATAGAATGGTAAATGGTAAAGATTATAATACTTTCATGTTACAAGATACTTCTATCTTAAAACTTAGATCAATAAATCGTACATTTATTGGAGATTCTAAATATATAACGTGGCATGACCCAAAACAATCATATGAAAGTGTAAAATTATTTGGAGATGATTTAGCGATATATTACAAACTTAGTGAATCTAAAACAGATATTTTAAACCAGGATTCGGCTCCATTTGTATTTTTTAATCATATTCAACCGTTATTATCATCTAAAGACTTTTTCACACTATTAACATCAAATGGTGTAACACCTGATAATATTAGAACTCAATTTACAGTTGATGAAACATCTACTATAATTACAGCAATGGAACAAGCTGCATTGAGTCCTGCTCAAACACTACAATTATTCTACTCTATCGAATTAGATGAATGGGTATTCTTAATAGATGAAACAAATTCTACATCATTTGATAATAACTTTACAACTGATTTGCCGTTTTCAATACCAACATATGATATAAACCAAGTTTTATTTAATGTTATATCACCCTGGGATGGCACAACAATTGAAGCAGAAGGATTAATAAAAATTGTAGTTAGTGGAACTGATTGGTCTGTTACTCATAAAACACAACGAATAATATCACATAGCCCTGAAACAAGATTTTGGAATTCAAATGATGCAAATAATATTATATCATTTGATACACTATTATCAAACCAAGACGAAATTATAATTTTAGACGCAAACAAAAATGCAACAAGAGATGATCTATTAACTAAGAACCATCATTATAATGTTGTTGGCCAAGAATTAGTAGAATCTAATATACCTAACACAGGTCTAGTTGATATTCACCAATTAAGTATTTTACCTATTGATCAAAATTCTGATGCAATTCCTGATAATATGGATCTACCTAATATTATTAACCCTTCTTTTAGCTTGGATGCTGGCGATAATAAGGATTTACCATTTATATCCTTATTCAAAGATATTTCTTATACAATAACAGATAGTTGTGCTATTGATAACAGTATAAAATTTGAATTATCATTTAATAATATTAAGAAAATGACAGTAGCGTGTATTGATCCGGGTTCATCTTCATTTGCTATCGGATTACCAGCAGTAGAAACAGTTTTGCCTTCTATTAGTGTTAATGGAATCAATTTTGATAATACTGATTATAAACGATATAATGGTTTAACTTGGGATTTATTAACAATTCAAACTCAATTAACTATTCCTACATATTTACCATATAATTATTGGAAAAATTCAGATACAAATATAACTTATAGAAAAATTGAAGAAGTATCATCAGAAGTTACAAATATATTTGATTTTAATGGTTTAGCGCCAGATCAATTACCTCTTGATACTAAATGGTATGATAATGAAAACAAATTATTATTCAATTGGAACACATTATCATTTGATCCTATTTCTAATTTCATCAATAAAGATGTTATTTTCAATTTAAACGGAACAGTATTACAAAAATTTGATACAGCTATTTGGAATATATTAACGCCACATGTTCAATCATTTGAACCAATCGTTCCAGCTATTAATAATATTTGGTTAAACAATTTATTAAACGATGTTTATATATTTGACGGTTCTTGGGATAAAATTACAACTGAAATAGTAGTTGATTCATTTCCAAAGATAAATTTAGAAGAAGATAATCATTGGGTTAATATTGTTGATTCTAACATATATAAATTTGATGGTACAAACTGGGAATACCAGGATTCTGTTTTTAGCTTAACAATTCCAAATTTACCAATATTAGATAATCATTGGGTTAATACAACTAACCAAACGCTATATAAATTTGATGGAACAAATTGGGAACAACAACTTAACACTACATTTAATTTAATTGCGCCAGCTGCTCCAACTGTAAATGATTATTGGTTTGATTTAACATTAAATGTATTGAACCAGCGAATAGGCGTAGCATGGGTATTAGTTGCTGAATATTCTATTGAAATTATTGAGCCTATTACAAACTTTAAATATTGGTATGATACTACTAATAGTCAACTGTTCTTATGGGACGGTACTCATTTAGATTTAGTACCATTTGGTATTTCAAACTTTGAACCAAATGCTGATTTAAAATATTGGTATGATACATTTTTACAAGAATTATATTTATTAACTGATGATAATAAATGGGTTGATCATGATATAGATTTTAATCATAATATAGTTCCTATTGATTTGATAGTAGATGAATATTGGGTAAATTCTTCAGATTCTTCAGTATTTCAATGGGATGGTGCATTATGGTCAGCAATAACAATTGATATATTAGGGGTATTAACAAATTATTTTTGGTTATCTAACGAAATATTATATAATGAACTATCTATTGCCGAGGATTATATTAATTTAAGTTTTGATCCTACGTTAAATTTAGATACAAGTTCACTATATGTTAACGGAACTGATTTATTTACGTATGATCCTGTTGATTCAACATGGCATCAAATTATTAATTATGTGATTTCTCCAACAGATGATGAATCAACTAATGAAGAAGATACTTATTTGATTGGTGTTAATTTATATCAATGGAATAATACTGAATGGATTAATGTTTCATATACAAATTATTTAACTTTTTATGTTAATAGTGATATGATAGAATTACCAGGACCAATTTATTATGAATTTAATGGATTTGCATGGGTAGAAATTATTAATTATTCTAATAGCATATTGAATTTAGGCGAGTATTGGTTTGATTTTACAAATTATTGGGAATGGGACGGTGCAGCTTGGCAATCAGTTGTTAAGCCTGAAAGGTTAAAGATTGATAGTATTAATATGATTGATACTGGTGCTAATCCTAATATTACGTTTAATATAGAAGAATATGTTTATTTTCAACGTGACGAAATTGATTTAGATAATGGCGAATATATATGGGTTCCTAAAACTGTTAATAATTTAATAGTTGATGAATATTTAAGTGATTTGCCAGCTTTACAACATTCATGGAAAAGAGAAAATGGTAGATTCCCATTGAATTTTTTATGGATGCATAGAACACCAAGATTTAATTTGATTGATCCTGCTGCTACTAATATCATAGATACTTATATTATTAGTAGGAATTATTATTCAAGTACGTTAGAATGGTTAGCAGATAAAACAAATATAATTCCAGAAGAATCATCTTCCCTACAATTGAGAACTGATTATAGTTATTTAATTGAAGCTAAAATGATTTCTGATACAGTTATCTTACATTCAGGCAAAATTAAAATATTATTTGGTTCTAAAGCTATAGAAGAATTACAGGCTAGATTTAAAGTAATTAGGAAATCATCTTCTAGATTAACAAATAATCAAATTAAAACAAAAATCATAGGACTTATCAAACAATTCTTTGATATCAATTCATGGGAATTTGGTGAAACATTCTATATGACCGAACTTGCAGCAAAAATACATATCAATATGGTTGAAGATATAAAATCAATCGTGTTGGTTCCGGATTTCACTACAAACTTATTTGGTGATATGTTTGTAGTTCAAGCTAGAGAAGATGAAATATTTCAACCACACATTACAATTAATGATATTGATATTGTTGAAAACTTTACATCAGAAAATATTAAACAAGGTCCAAGATCTTAAAACGAAATAGACCCTAATGGTATTGTACCAGTCATGGATAATGATAAATCAAAATCAACACTATTTAATATGGTGTCATTATCCATGACTGATAATAATGTTAATGATATATTTGAATCTGGTTGATTAACTTTAACAAATACTGTATGATAATCAATTCCACTGTTAAACAATTGTCGAGATAAATCCCAACATCTACCCTGAAAATCTTTACGATTACCTTGATAATTTTCTTCGAATATTTTTATATCATATTTAGTACTAACAGGTTTATGTGTTTCTTTAATTTCTAATCTTGCGATAAGTGTGTCACCAAAAAATACGTCATAATCATAATTGTAAATCATGAAATCTTTTTTTACAACTTTTAATCCTAATGATTCTAAATACATTTTTATAATATATTCAGATTTTGGATCCCAACGTGGGTTTTCTACTGAACTCTCATAATCAATGCTGCTAACTTGGAATTTATCCAAATTTTCAAATAATTTTGATATTTGTGTTATATTCATATTATACTTTATTTTTATTTTTATGTGTATTTGCGTTATATTATATTTTAAACTTATAGATAGTGTAAAATTTTAATTTTTTATAATCATATTAAATTTATGTTTACAGATATATATCAAATTTATTATAATCTGATCGTGGAGTTATTTTTACAATTTATTGATGCCACGTTAAAAACAAGAAAATGGTAACCTATATTTACAGGAATTCATAACTGGGGTAGATGTAAAACAAAATGTATAGAATAAACTATAAAATTATTTCAAATCTTATGATGATCATCTAATAATTTACAAAAATTAAGTACGACAAATAATAATTTTAATAATGAATGGGCCTTAACTGGTACTCATATTACAATATATCCTACTATAAGAGATAACATTGAAGATAGATGGATATAAAGTTTTATGGATCTCTAAATCCAGTTGCTTTTGATTCTAACATTATTCTAATATATTATAGAAAACCGAATCAGACAAACTTAGACAATAGAACATCAGACAAACTTAGACAATAGAACATCAGACAAACTTAGACAATAATTAGACAAAAGGAATTTTATGGAATATTTTAATATGATTATAACAATTGATTACCGCCGGGCTCCTGTTTATACACTGTTACCCTTTTAAACTAACTAGGTGTATAATTTAAGCATTTACAAAAGATATAATATAAACGAACAAGGATTTTGTTTGGCGAAAAACCTATATTAACTAATATCTTTAATATGTGAAAAGAATAAAGAGTAGAAACCTGACATAATTAAGTTACTTTGGATTATAAAGATAAGCTAAAACCTTTGATATAATCGTTTAACAAGTTTTTGGTCTTAATTATGTATAATGTGAAATGTGATCTCAAACAACAGATTACAAAAACTTTAAAACAATAGACGCCGTCATCTATAACGGACACATCTGGACTGGGCATCCTTCAAATTAGAAATGATTTGATACTCGTGCTACTCATAAACATTCATTATCATTATCGGTTATAATTTTATATCTATCAGAATAATCTGGTTATACCTTAAGGCTATATGCGTTATAAGTAAATCTTAGTTTTATTCTTCAATATATTTATATCTTTATAGTTATTAATAGTACTCTAATCAGTATTATCCTATAATGTTGTTAAACTGTTTTTAATTATTAATAATCTTTTAAAGTATTTAATATTTTCACATCAGGATCGGCGGTAGAATTGTGTCTAAAATATAATAAATATAGCAAACAATAGAGAGAATTATAACATGATTTCATTTAAACAATATTTAATAGAGAAAAAACATTATACGCCGATTCAGCATTTGTGTATATCCTTATGGGGCTCAGTATTATATTTAGATTATGATATTTTGCCTGTTGGCAAAGGTAACATTAAACAATTAAAAATAGATGCTAAAGAATATATTGATTCAGCACCAAATAGTGAAGATCGAGAAGATTTAGATGAATGGTTTTCAGAAGGTGCAAGCAGGGCCGGTGTTCCATCTTTAACAAAAAGATTATATAATGATATAATGACCTCAGCTCAAGAAGAAACTACCAAAAATATTGTCCTATATAAGTCTGGTGAAAAATCAACAGGTGTAAGCCGCTGGCTTTCTATGACATTAAAACAGGGCGCTTATAGCAATTTGGGCCCTGAATCTAGGTATGAAATTAAATCAGGAACTCCTGTTGTATGGACTCAAGGTTTAGCTGATAAAGCTGAAGTAATAATTCATTCAAATTATTTACATGAAAATAACCTAGTTAAATAATTTATACAATCCTCTAAAAATTATGTTATAATATACAAAAATTTTATGAAATATATAACCAACAAGAATATGAATATACCCTCAATATATAAAGAAGTAAACAATATATGTATTGTTGGAACACCCGAAGAACTTGAAACTCTTGGAAATCTATTAATACTAAAATCAAAACTTAAAGAACAACTAAGTTGTCGATTGATATCCCAAGATGAAAAAATCTCAAACATAATAATTGATATTTATGGAAAATAGTATACTAGATTATTGGCCTAAAGCTGAATATAAACCAAGGCCATCACAAATTAAAGCTTTATTATGGTTAGAAAAACAAAATGCTAAATATATATTCCTTGAGGCTCCTGTTGGATTTGGTAAAAGTTTAGTCGGAATAACATATTCTAGATGGCTTAATGGTAATAAAGGTAATTCGTTTATTTTAGTACCTCAGATAATTCTCCAAAAACAATATGAAAAAGAAGTACTTGATGATAAAGGAACATTAGCTTCACTTTATGGAAAATCTAATTATTCATGTGATAGATTTAATACAACCTGTGATATTGGCGGCCTATTAAAAAAATGCAAAACATCATGTTCATATACTAAAGCCATTAATCGTTCAAAAGCTGTACCAAATTTGATACTTAATTACACGTTAGGATTATTAATGTTTGGATTTACTAATATGTTTGAAAAAAGAAAATTGATGATTTGTGATGAAATGCACAATTTAGAATCTCAATTGGTTAATTTTAATTTATTATCTATTAGTAGAAAACGTACAGATTCATATAAATTAAAAATGAAACGCTTTAGATCCATTCATGATGGATATGAATGGATGCGTGATGATTATTTACCAAGGGTTGAAGATGAATTAGAATCAATTTATAATGATGTTCAAGATATTATTGATAATGTAGATGACAATACGAGTAGAGATGATTTAAATCGAATAAAACATTATGACGCGTTAATTGCTCATATGCATACTATTTCCAATTTTATAGAACAAAAAGCTAATACATATCACACTGATTATGTAATGCTATCAGATAATTTTAAATTAGAATTCAAACCAGTTTACGGCCAAGAAAATTTTAATAATATGCTAAAGAATAAAGCTGATAAGTTTTTATTCATGTCTGGTACCATATTAAACAAAAAACAACGATGTACAGATTTAGGTATACCTGAAGAAGAAACCGCATATCTTAAATTAGATTCTGAATTTGATATTGATAAAAGACCTGTTGTGTATTTACCAACAATGAAGATGAATGCTAAATGGAATGAGCCTGAAAACAGAGAAAATAGAATAAAATATTTATCAACAATAGATACTATTTTAGAATTACATGAAAATGAATCAGGTATAATACATTCTGGTAACTTTAAAATTGCTGAATTTTTAGTATCACATCTCCAAAAGCAGAAACATTTTAAAATTTATCATCATAATCCAGAATCTGGTAATAATAGAAACGCTGTTATAGAACAATTTATTAATGATAAAAAACCTAGAATATTAGTGAGTCCTAGTATAACTGAAGGTCTTGATTTAAAAAATGATAAAGGACGATTTGCAATTATTGGAAAGCTGCCATATGGATTTTTAGGCGACGCATGGATTAAAAAACGATTAGAAATATCATCAGAATGGTATGCACTAGAAGTTGCAAAAGATGTTATGCAGGGATGTGGTAGAATAGTAAGATCTAATGATGATTTTGGCACAACTTATATTGTAGATTCTAGTTGGGATTATTTTATATATAAGAATCGAAAATTATTCCCAAAATGGTGGCTTGAAGGTTACCAAAAATTATAAATTATTATGAATATATGTAAAAGAAATAAATGTAGTAATGGACCAGTTTTATCTAATATACTATATGGTAATATATGTTCATTATTTACTCCAATTCCACCTCTTAAACTAGGAGAATAGCATGGGTTATGAGATAGATGATATAGTTCAATTAAAATTTGATATCAACGACGAACCATCAGAGGGTTCACCTGGTTGTTTATGTGGCAAACGACATGATATTGTTAAAATCACAGATATAACATCATTTGGTATTAAAGTTGCTCATTTGGATATAGTGAATGATTCTTGCTTTTATGTAAAACCATTTGAAATTAAATATTTGTTTAAACACCCCTCATTTATATCGAATATGCCGTTAGAGCCTGGAACGTATGTTTGTAAATCTGAAGAAAAAGAACCTGAAATAATTAAAGTAATACAATTAGATGACGGCAAATTAATGGTTAATATTTTTGATTTTCGAATGGTTGAATTATCTGAATATATTGGTGCATCTTGGTTAAAATTAAAATAAAGATGTACTTTTTGGCCTATTTGTGTTAATATAGATTTTTTTAATTAAGTATTTAAATATGTTAAGGATTTAAATATGTTAAGCATTATTAGTTTGTTTTCTCTTTTATTTATTTTAATATTTACTCCAACGTTGTTAGTTACTATGTGTAGAGCGATCATACTATGATATGTAGTCCGTCTTTGATACTTTATTCAACTTGTATTATATTCCTTATGTATTATGGATTAGAATTACAAACTAGTACATATTATAATGTATTTTAGTA
Source organism: Hyalogyrina grasslei (assembly GCA_034780735.1). Taxonomy (NCBI): domain Eukaryota; kingdom Metazoa; phylum Mollusca; class Gastropoda; family Hyalogyrinidae; genus Hyalogyrina; species Hyalogyrina grasslei. The sequence goes on from JAUZSW010000013.1 coordinate 67,138, forward strand.
TTAAAAAACCAACTGACCCTGGTGTATATGCATGGAAAACTGTTTTAATTGGGCCTGTTAGTATGATGTTATGTAATATAATAAAGGATAAGAATATATTTTATGTTAATTTTAACGTGAATAATGCACATTTCAATTATATCGCCTTAGATTCTATAGATTATCAGATATATTGGGCTAAAATATCAGACAGAGGAGTAGTAATGTAGTGAAAAAAATTACATATAATATTAAACGCCATGATCCGGAATATCATGTATTGTCTTATTTGGGCCAGAATCTTAAAGATAAGATTATGAAGATTGGACTCGAAATTATGAAGAATTCTGTTGATGATGGGTGGAAAGGAGGCAGAATGTCTACTTCTTATTCTTATAAATTTAATAGAATTAAATGGTATTATTGGCAAGCTGATTGTGAAGTAATGTATTCATTAGATGTAGATGGAATGAAAGTTGCCAGTGTTTATGATAATTATCATACTGGCCACGTAGAATTTATAAATATGAAAACAATAAATAAATTATATAATATGATAGGAATAAAATGAGAATAGATATTAATGGATCCTTTATTGAAATAGTACCTATTAAGTATGGAAATTCTAAAAATATAATAGGATATGGGACTTGGTTATCTCAGGGTAATGAATTTGATCCAACAGAATATTATATTGGATATCATGATTTAGATTTACATATTATAGCATTACAAAAAATTCAAATTGAAATAAAACGATTAATGGAAAATAAAGAAAGTGAAAAAGGTTGAAGTATTTTATAAAATTTTTAAAGATACAGAATTTGAAGAATGTGTATTTTCAGATAATGGAGTACCTTGGTTAAGATGGGACATCTCTGATTCTGATTCTAAGGAGCAGAGTGATGAATATTACATATTACTGGATAGTTTAAAAGAATATGGAGTTGTTATTAATGATCCTCAAATTGAACATGATTGTATTAGTGGTGATTTAGCCTTAATTCATTCAGATGAAATCAAACGAGAAAAAATAAATATTTTCGATGATATGATTTCACCTGAGTATTGTACTAGATATTTTATATTGGGAATGAATTAATAAACTGGATTTTCTTTATTTTTTTCTGTGTCTAATCGTTTTTCAATAAATTCAGCAATTAGTTCTCGTTCACCTGGAGTTCTAAACATTAGATCGTCATATGATATGCCACCTCGCATGAAATAACATAGTGATATTACTGATTTTACAATATTATTAGCATCAGCAGTAAGTACATCAAATAATTTGCCTATTTCCTTTTTATTACCAGCGCTTAGAATCCGAAAAAAAAACTAATTGGATTAATTTCAGATGTAATATCTACGTCAGTTTTACAATCTTTACATTCTATTGAAGTTTTAAAATCAGTACCCCAATTAGTTAATTCTTCAATCATATTTTTTATTTCATTGATTTGTATTGGGTTTAATACTGATAGCCATTCAACTATCATTGTTTTATCCGTTACTTCATCAACTGCTTCTATCATTGAGCCGATACTGGATAATACTTCTTGTGCTAATTCTTCTAAATCTTCCACATCTTCATTTAACGCGGCTTGATATATTTTTAATGTTGCTAAAAATCTAGGAGGAGTAATTTTTAATATTTGGCCATTAGAAAGTGTTGATGTATATTCATTTTTAATTGTAGTTGGATTTATTTTAATTGTATTATTTAAAAAATTGTTCATATCTAAATTATAATTATGTAATTTAGCATCTTTGCAATCATGTTGAAATTTGATTTCAGATGTTTGGCCAAAAGATATTTTTCTTAAAGCTGTTAAAATAAAGTCAACATCTTTTGCTACCAGGTCCATTGGTTTTAGAATCTGTGGAATACATCTTTTAAATACTTCATCGACTGCTGTACCTGAATATAATTTATCAGGTGATTTCAGGATTATTTCATCTAATGTAACCATCGGGGAAATATAAATTTCCCCGTTAATTACATCATCTGATAATTCTCCATTCTTGTAGAATAAACCCAGTGATGGAAGTGTAAAAGTTTCGCCTGGTATTTTAGCTCGTTCTAATAATGGATTAATAATTTTAACGTCATTAATAATATTTTCACTCATGTATTTTAAACCTAATTGTTAATGTTTATTTTATTTATACATGTGAAATAATGATGTTACAATTGATATAAATAAGTTAATATATCTACGGATTTTAATAATATGGCTGAACTAACTGAAAAAAATATAAAACAATATGCAATGATTTTTGCTGAAGCGTTTAAGCGTCAGGGCATAATGTCGTCAAATACTTCATCATTAGATGATAATAAAAATGTTCAATCTGATGATAATTTTTCACAATATAGAGATCAAAAATTAAGAGAAAAATTATTAAAGAAAAATAATTCATTATTAAATGAATATGCTAAAATTCAAAAGAAAATTAATTCTTCTTCAGGTGACGAAAATACTAATATTGAAAAAAGAAATAAGATAGAACAACAGTTGCAAACTGATTCCATTTTATTAGGTAAAGCGTATACATCAGCAGCAGAAGCTTTTAAAAATAATAAATTATCCGAACAAGATTTAAAATCATTTACTAGTAATGAAAATCTATCTAAGTTATCTAAGTCTTTTGCTGATAGAATGAATGATGCTGGTGATGAAATGGCTGGTACATTAATTGAGACAGCGGAAGAAATTAATACTAAAACCCAGCGTGTTTTGGATAAAATGTATGCTAAGATAGCTTCAGGCGCTTTGATATCAAGATCATTTTTCTTATTTTTAGATGATTTTAGGGCTAGTTTGAAATATGGTTCAGACGAAACTAGAGGTGTATTTGATTCATATGTTCAATCAGCTCGGATGGGTTTAAGTCCTAAAGATTTGATAGAAATAGAGGCAAAGAGTAAAAGATTAGTTAGGGCAATGGGAGGCGCAGATAATTTTGAAGCTGCTATGATTAAAGGTTCTTCTTCAATGTTTCAATTTTATGGAGATTTGGAAGACTCCACTAAAGGGACAGTCCACGCATTGAAAGCATTAGCTTCAGCAGGTATAACACCTAGTATTAGTATGATGGTCAAACAAAATGGCGAATTTTCTAATATGACTAAGATGATGGCTGATACTAGGCAAATGACTGGTCAGACTTTCGCAGAACAAAATGCAGCTCTTGATGAATATATTAAAAGTGATAATACTAAATCTAAATTGGTAGCATTAAGTAATTCAGCTGAAAGAATGGCTTTAATTCAACGAAATATAGCCAATAAAAATTATTTAACAACTCTTGGATTAACAAGTGAAAGCGCTGAAAAATTAGGTGAAGCATTTAATGGTATTACCGGAATGGATCCTAAGGATAGATTAAAAGAATCATATAAAGCACAATCAGTTATTAACGCCCTAGGAATATCTGGCGCTGCTAATTTTGCCAAAGTAATGAGAATGGGCGGTGTAGATGCCACCGGTGTAACGGAATCAATGCGTAATAATTTTGCTACTACTGCTCGTGAATTATCTAAAAAGCAGGCGGAATCACATGAAGGCCAGATCACAGGACAAAAATTAGTAAATGCTAAATTATTACAAATGGTACCTGGTATTAAAGGTGTAATAGATAATGCTGGAGAAATAGTATTAGCTGAAAGTAATAAGGCTAAAATTGCTGAAGAACGGGCAAAGAGATCAGATACTGAAAACTATGCATTAGATTTAAAAGATAGTGCTACTGCATCCCTATTAAAAATGACAGATATGGCTTCAACCGCTGTTGCAACCAACGGATTATTGACTGGTATTGCTGGAATTGCTTCCATGATTTTAATATCAATGAGAGGTAAAGGCGTCGGTAAAATGGCCAAAAATGGTTTAGGTTCAATGGTTAAAAAGGCTAAAGGATTACCCGGCCGTATAGCTGGTGGCGCATCTTCTGCTGCGGCGAATATAGGTTCTAAAGCTGCTTCTGTTGGTAAAACTGCTGCTGGTATTGGATCTAGGGCAGCAATGGTGGGTAGGACTGCATTGGGAGCAGTTGGTGGATCCGCTGGATTAGCATTAGGCGGCGCTGGTATTGCTGCAGGATTTGGAGTGCATCAAGCTTATAAAGCAGTAACAACAGGTAAATCAGATGTATACGATGCCCTAGGACCTGGAATACAATCAGCGTTAGTTGATGCTATAGAAGGTACTGTGAATTTCTTTTCTACTGATAAAAATGCTAATCATGTTCAACCAAATACTAGAGGCCGACAAAAACAAATAGATAAAAAAGAACAAATTAAAACACAGAAAAAAGAAAACAAAATGTTAGAAGTTTCAACAAATCTAATGGAAATGCAAAGAACTGCTACAGAATTAATGAAACAACAAAATGAAATATTAGCAAGTAATTTTGAAAAATTACATGTTTCAAATTCTAAAACATTAAAGTCTTCAGATGGCATTAAAACTGCACTTGAAGATACTCCAGTTGAATTAAGTATACCTGAATTTTCAAATAGTTATGCCGCCTCATAATTACTTCAACATTTAAATAATATAAATAATATAAACAAATTTAAGAATAGAGAAATATATGTCAAAATGGACTAGTTATTATAAAGTTATCCAACCAACAACTGTTGATTCGGCTAATGTTACAGACAATCAAGTTATGGGCACCGCTGGAACGTATGGATCTTCAAACTGGTATCATAAAATAATTCAAGGCTCTGGTTCTAGGATAACTAGATATAGAGAATGGGATAGTATGGATACTGATATTGATATATCTAGAGGATTAGATTTAATTGCTGAAGAAATCACTGGTAATAGAACTAAGCATGATGAACCACTAGAATTAAATATATTTGATCTTGATTATATGTCTACATCTGAAGTTCAAACACTAAAAGTAACATTAAGACATTGGACTGAAATTCACGGTTTCAAAATACGTTTATTTAAAATAGCTAGATATGTTGTAAAATTTGGAGATTTGTTTTTCAAGAAAAAAAATAATGTAACTAAATGGAAATTTATTCATCCAAAGGATGTTACTAGCGCCATTGTAAACTCAGAAGACATTACTGATGTATTAGGATGGCAAATTAAAGAAGATGCATATAACGCTAAAAATTCCCATGGTATACCTACTTCAGGTGTTACTGGATTACACCAAACTGAAAACATATTAGCTGAAAACGTTGTTAGATTTACATTAAATGACGACATGAGTGAAGAAGCACCTTTTGGAGAATCAGTTTTAAAGCCTGTATATAAAACATTTAAACAAAAAGAATTATTAGAAGACGCTGTAATCATTTACAGAATTCAACGTGCTCCAGAACGTAGAGTATTTTATGTTGACGTTGGTAAAATGCCCCCAAATAAAATCAAAAAATATTTAGAAGGCATTAAAAATGAAATTCGCCAGAAAAAAATACCAACACATAACGGACAAAATTCTGAAATAGACGCTGTATATAATCCACAGTGTATTTCATTAGATACTAAAATACCACTGTTAGATGGCAGAACTCTACCACTATCAGAAATCATATCAGAATTTGAATCTGGTAATAATGATTTATGGGCTTACAGTTGTAATCCAGATACTGGAGAAATTGTTCCAGGTAAAATTGATTGGGCCGGCATTACACGTAAAGATACAGAAGTATTAAAAATAACATTAGATAATGATGAAGAATTAATTTGTACTCCTGATCATATGATACCAGTACAGGGAAAAGGATTCATACAGGCTAAAGATTTATTAGAAACTGATTCATTAATACCATTTACTAAAAGACAAAATGAATTAGAATTTAAAAAACAATCTAAATATGAACAAGTTTATGATATAAGTCTTAAGAAAATTGAATATATTGATAACATGGATACTGGTTGTATAACAATTGATAAAGATGAAAAATATCATAATTTCCATACATTCGCGATAGACTCTGGTATATTTGTTAAAAATTCACAATCTGAGGATTACTATTTCGCTCAAAGATGTATAGCTTTCAATACTTTAATACCACTTCTTAATGAAGAGGTTAAATCTTTAGCTGAATTGATAATTGATTATAATAATGGTATTGAAAATTGGGTATATTCAGTTGATAAGAAATCTGGTAAATTTATACCAGGTAAGATATCATGGGCTGGCCCTACACGTGAAAATGCTAAATTAGTACGGGTACACTTTAGTAATGGTGAAGTGTTAGATTGTACTCCTGATCATAAATTGGTAACTGATGATGGTAAAGAAGTAGAAGCTCAGAAATTAAAGAATGGTCAATATTTAGAAACATTGTATACTGGTAAAATTGAAAATAAAAAGCATTATGTTTTTAAAGTAGAAGAATTAGATTATACTGAAAATACTGGTTGTTTAACTATTGAAGATCCAGGTGAAAATCATAATTTCGCTATTAACGCTGGAGTTTATATTTGTAACTCTGATGGCAAGGGTAGTCGAGTAGAAACATTACCAGGTGGACAGTCAGTTGGAGAGCTTAGTGATGTTGAATATTTTAGTGATAAGGTTTTTAGAGGATTAAGAATACCATTATCGTATATGAAAGAAGCTGATGCAGGCGGCGCAACATTTAGTGATGGTAAAATGGGGCAATCATATATTATAGAATTGCGATTTGCTTTATATATTGAAAGATTACAAACATCTATTGAAGAGGTTTTAGATAAAGAATTTAAAGCATATTTAAGGTATATTGGTATTTCTGTTGATAATTCTTTGTTTAATATTGTTTTACCTGAACCATCCAATTTTGGTAAATATAGAGAACAAGAAATGTATACTTCTCTATTACAATCTTATTCTTCAGCTGATGGTATTGAATATTTAAGTAAGAAATTCATAATGAAAAAATATTTACAACTTTCAAATGAAGAAATTAGTGAAAATGAAAGATTGAAATTAGAAGAAAATGGGGAAAATCCTGATGATTTTCAACCTGATGCATTACAAACTATATATTCGCCTGATTCTGTTGATATAACTGAAGAGCCTAGTGATGATGAATCACCTGCAGAATCTGACGATATTGTTCCAGATACGGCCCCGGAATAGTATAAAAATGGTTATCGTAAGATATATGATTGTGGTAACCAAATGTGGAAATTAAAATAAAGTTTACAACATAGCTATTTATATAATATAATATTTAATATAAATATGGAGAGCTAAATGATTATATTTGATGAAAATATAGAACCGTATATCTTTGATGATATATATACCCCAACACATATAGAATATTTTTATACATTGAATTTAGATGTAGATTTTATTGATTTCACATTGACTTCGCTATTAGCATTAGAAGAAGTAATTGCCCCCGCATTTTTAGTAGAATTTGAAAAATATAAATTTTATTTACCTACAAGTTATTATATTTTAATATATTCTAAAGAAACATCTCAATTAGATACTATAAGAATAGCAGATTTGCCAAATTCACCATTTGAAATATTTACATACAATGGCGAAACTGATAAAATTGTTAATTCATCGATTCAAATATTAGATTATAAACCTGATCATAAATTTGTGATACCATTTTTAAATAAAAATCAATTTTTATGTCATCCAGTAAAACCTAAAACATGGATTAATATCACACCATATGATCAATACAAAAAAATGAATGACTTAGTAATAGGAGATTTAATGTTATGACAGCTGATACAAATGTATTAGGACACCAAGAAGATATGAAACCATTATCAATACCACGAGAACAGGTAAAAAACAATATTAAGAAAACAAATATGAAAAAAATTAGACCAACTAAGAGAACATTAATAGAATTTAAAAATTGGTTACAGGGTCTTCAAGAATTTCAAGAAGAGGATTGGATTCCAAATTTACAACAATGGGAATTAATTAAAGCTAGTATAAATGTTATTAAAGAAGCTCCTGCTGTTGCACAGAATATTAACAATATAGTATCAAAAAACACAGAGCCTGTAGAATCTAGTTTAAATAATATTCAATACCCGGCTGCTATTACCCCTGTTCAGCCCGCTCGTCCCATAATTGATATGAGAAATCAATCAACATTAAATACTGAGACTCCTGCTGCACCAACTATTGGAAATGATTCAGAATTTAATTAATGGTAATAAATTAACAAATAGATATTTATCATATGATGGTGATTCCATATTAGAGCCTGATAAAATCATTGATTTGTTGCTTGATAATGTTGATATATCTAATATTTATACGAGTGAAATAAATAATGATATTAATCAATATAATTTAACAACTATAAATAAAATAACTGTTAAAAACAACAATAAGGAATTAGATTATAGCTGGAATATTCCTAAAAAATATTTAGAACTTAATGTGTTAGAATATGTTCTTAAAAAATATATGGCAGGTAATAATAAATGTACTGGTAGATATAATAGAATTTTATATGAGATTAAAAAATTTACAAAATATGAGTTATTAGATTTTTTAAGAACTTTGATATATATCCAAGAAACATTTGAAAGTAAAAATATAATAAAGGGCGTTGGTCGCGGCAGTTCTGTTGCATCTTATGTGTTATATATTATAGGAATACATATAATAGATTCTTACAAATATAAATTAGATTTTGATGAATTTATTAGAGACGAAGAATTTAGTGAATAACTAATATAAATTCACAAATATAAATAGTTATAAATCATTATATTAATGAATAAAAATTAAATCGGAGTATAGTAATGCCAAAAATAGTAAAATCCATTAAAGGAGAAATGGTTGATTTTGACTTGTTATTATTGAAACAACAAATATCATCAACTCCTTCTCCAATTGAAGTATCTGAAAGAAAAGAATATATAGATAATAAATTACAAAGTCGTATAAAACGAGCTAAATCGGAATTATTAAAAGCTAAAGAAATATCTAAAGCTAGGATAGAAGCAGAAGCTAATAAAAATCTTGAAGTTGAAACCCTAGAAGAAAAGCTTGAAGAAAGTAAACCTAAAATTACTAGGAAAATTAAAAAATGATTAAGCCATTCAGAAATGATATAATATTTCAATTTTTAAATGATAGAGAATCATCATTAGGACAATTTAAGGAAACTACTTCCTTTGGATTTGAAATAATTGCTAATGCTGATGATTCAGCAAAAAAACCAAGATGGGCTTTAGTTTCATTTGTTGGGCCCGATGTATTGCATATAATTGCTGGCTCTTATATATTAATAGAACCACTTAAATGGACAGATGTTGTTAAACATAATAATATATCATATTGGAAAACTGATGAAAAACAAGTTTTAATTGTTTCCAAAGATAAACCATCAATTTCTTATTAGTTTAATATAAAATTTTTTAAAAGGATTTAAAAATGATATTCATAGCAATTTTAATATTAACGGCAATTACTGTTTCAGCATGTGCAGGATATTTTTCAGTGTATGGATTAGCATTAATGTTTACGGGCGCATTTTACCCAGTTATTTTAATGGGTTCAGCATTAGAAATAGCTAAACTTGTATCAGCATCATATGTTTATAGATTTTGGACAAAAATTAACTTTATCTTAAAATCATATTTAATAACAGCAATTTTAATTTTAATGTTAATAACGTCTGTTGGTATTTTTGGATTTTTATCTGCAGCCTATCAAAAGGATAGTATTCCATTAAAAGAAATGACCCAAGTTATATCATTATTAAAGGCTGAAAAAACTGAAATATTATTTAGAAAAAGGCAAATAGATAAAGATATTTCTTCGTTACCACCAAAATATATTTCAGGCCGTGAAAGGTTGATGAAAAAATATGGACCAGAATTAACAAAAATTAATTCTAGGTTAGATGATATTAATAGTGAAGTTCATAAAATTTCAAAAAATAAATTAAATCAAGAAGCTCATACTGGACCAATTATATATATTGCTTCAGTTTTTAATAGGGATGTTGATGACGCTATTAAGTATCTGATTTTATTATTCATATTCGTGTTTGATCCCTTGGCAGTCGTGTTAACAATCTGTGCTAATATTGCAATCAGGGATTATAAGTCTAAGTCTAAAAAAGAACCAATTATATTGGAAGATAATAATTACCAAAAAACTATGGATTCAATTATTATATCAAACGATATTAAGAAAAAAATTAGAAATAATGAAATTAAAGATTTATGAAGCGTATGTTAATGTGATATAATTAAATCTTTAATATAGGAATTTTTATGTCAGATTTGAAAAATAAATTATGGGTCGAAAAGTATAAACCTCTTAAATTATCAGGATATATATATCATGACGACAAACAAAAAGAAATAATAAACTCAATTATATCACAAAGTCTTCCTGGTCATGTACTATTATCTGGTATCCAAGGATCTGGTAAAACAACATTATCAAATTTAATAATTTCAGAATTAAATCTTGATCCATCAGATGTTTTAAGAATTAACGCGTCAGACCAAACTTCTATTGATGATGTTAGAAATTATATAATGAATTTTATTTCAGTGAGCCCAGTTCAAGGTGATTTCAGGATTATACAATTGGAAGAATTTGACTATATGTCGAAAAGTGCCCAGGCAGCGCTCAGGCATATAATGGAAAAATATATTGATAATTGTAGATTTATTTGTACTTGTAATTATCAGCATAAGATTCTTCCAGCCATTAGATCTAGGATGCATACTGAATTAAATTTCAAGGCTCCAGATAAAGAAGCCATATCACAGAGAATTACTGGAATACTAACAGTAGAAAAAATAAAATATGATTCTGATTTAGTCTCAAAATATATTGATATTTGTTATCCAGATTTGAGAAAAATAATTCAAACCATTCAACAACACTGTGTAGATGGACAGCTAGTAAATCCTGTGAATTCAAAAAATGAGTCAGATGATTATAAATTTAAATTTTTAGAATACTTAGAAACTGATAATTGGCAGGCTTCTCGTACTTTAATATGTCAACAAGTTTCTAATGAAGAAATTGATGATGTATTTAGGTTTTTATATGAAAACTTAAATAAATCTAAAAAGTTTTCAAAACCAGAAAATTGGGATCAAGGCCAAATTCTTATCGCTAAGTATTTATATAGCGATTCATTGGTTGCCGATAGAGAAATTAATTTAAGCGCGTTGTTTATTGAATTGGGGCAAATATAATGGATGATAAAAAAGCTGAACTTAATGCTATTAATATGATGTCATTGAAAAATGAAAAGCTCATGTGGAATAGATTACATGAAAAAATGAAAAAATTATTATCTAAAATTCAGCCAATTGAACAAAAAATTTTAGAATTACAAAATACTAAACAGCCTATATATGACGATATAACAATGTTACGCTTAGAAATGGTTGATACTTGTATACATCCAAAAGATTTACTGATTCATAAAGGTGACCATATACTATGTAAATTTTGTGATACTAAAATATCTATTCCAACTAAAAAAAGAACTCCAGATGGCATTAAATTAATTTGAAGTTTCAAATTTAAATCCTAATTCCTTAAAAGATTTTCCTACTATATCTTTTAAGGAGCCCCTAGATTGTAAATATGATTCTAATATAATCTGGTCGCCTGGGTTATTGAAAGTTTTAATAATTTTATATTTAAAGTTATTTGGGAATAACTTTTGTTCTGTTAAGAAATCCTGATTAGATGATGAACTAAAATAGTTAATACCTAAATCATTCTCGGGTTTTAATTTAGTCACACGAGAACCATAATAATGTTTACGAGTTGTTAAATTAGTGATACGATATACATAATAATTCCTTCCATCAAGCTGAAATATCAACTTCTTGGATCTCACATCTAATAAAATTAGAGATTTATATGACGAAAAAGTCCTACACATTCTTAAACTCAATACTATTCCTTATAAAAACTAATATTAATCTTATTTCTAACATATTATGACTTCATTAAAAAAATTTAAATTAGACATATTCCAGGCATTAGATAAAATATCTAATAATAAACATGAATATTTTGAATCATTAGAAGAAGACCAAGTGAAAGCATTTTCACCTCTTATTATAATGCGATGGTTAAGTAGTAAGAATGCTATAGATATAATATTTTTAAATCATTTTGTTAATCCTTATGTGTTTCCATTAGGTAAATATAAAAAATTATTATTTAATTTGATGTGTGTATCTACTAAGACTAATACACGATATTCTTGGATTAAGCGAGAAGCTAAAGATTCAAAGTTCCCTAAATGTTTAAAAGCTCTTTCAGATTATTTGGGCTATTCCATTAGGCAAACTAAGGATGTTTTACAATTTTATAGTAATGATGATATTATAGAAATATGCAATGATTTGGGATATCAAAAAGATATAATGGCTACAATTAAAAAAGAATTAAAGTTGAGAAATGTTTGAATGCGTTCATTGCCATACACAGTATAGTAAAGAGAAAGGATATTTAAATCATTTAACTAAGTGTAAAATATTATTAAGGAAAAACCATTTAAAAACTATAACAGGTCGTAACGCTTTTTCATATTATAAGAAGTGGTTAAATAATAAAGGTTGTTATAATACAGTAGCAGAAACATTTATTACATCTCATTATTATACGAGTTTTGTAAATTTTTCTAATTTTAGTATAGAAAAGCAGATTCCCGATATTGATTTGTATATTAAGAATTGTGTTAAAGTGCCGCCGAATCTTTGGACAAATTCTCAAATTTATTCATCTTATATTAAATATTTGGATAATTTGGAACCTATGAGAAATGTAACTATTTCTATAGTAACTCTTAGAAAATTAGCTAAAATGTTAGATTGTGAGGTCGAGGAAGTTTTACATCAGTTACACATTGAAAATATAATAAAATTATTACATTCCCGTCATTTCTCGCCTTGGTTTTTATTAAATTCAACAAAAATAAAAGAAGTTATTACAGATCCTAATATAACTCCCTTTCAACATGAAACACTGGAAATGTATATAAATCCTAATATCTGGACTAATAAATTTAATAAAAATAAAGAATCAGTAGATAAGATTAAAAAATATTTAAAATTAAATAATTTATAAATACCTATATAAAAAAATTTAAAAGGGATTTATAAATGTCGACTGTATACAATATACAACATACTGATCCTGCCGTACCAGATTTTATAATAAATCCATCTCAAATCGATGGTTTCGGTGGACCAAGATCAAATACAAGTTTAATATTACATGGAACTGGCCGTTTAAAATATGGGGAAGCACTAAATGAAAATTTCCTACATTTATTGGAAACTTTTGCTAGCCCTGCTATTGCTTTACCGTTAATAACATCAATACAAAGTGCTGATAACAGTGGAGCCATTGGAGCCCATTTTATTAAAATATTTGATGATAAAACAAATGTATTTTTAAATTCATACACATTCCAAATAGTTAATTCAACTGGTGCTATAAATGATGGAACATATACTGTAGTTTCAAGCTCATATGATCAACCATCAAATCAAACAACAATTATTATTGCGGAAGGTTTTGTAGATGATAATGCGTTATTATTAGGAAACCTATCATATAATATTACAGAACCTAACCCAGGCTTACTTAAACCTCCATATTTAATTGGACAACAATGGTTTAATAAATCTGATGGCTTAGTTTATATCTTTAAAGATGTTAATGGTTCAGGCGCATTACAATGGAAATCAGTTTCAGGATTATCAATAAGTACTACTGCTCCTCTATTTGCTAATGATGGAGATTTATGGTACGATCAATCAGTTCCACAATTAAAAGTATACGAAACTGGAAATTGGGTATCTGTTTCTGACAGATATGTTTTAAAATCAGGTGATACATTAGATACTAATGCAATTATACAATTTGATACAAATTTATTTTTTAATGAAGGTGCCGGTAATGTTTTAAATGGACCTGATATATCTTCTAGTACTGATTTATTATTATCTTCTGTTAATAATTCACTTATTTCGTTTGATGATAATAATGATTCTACGGGCGAATTCAAAATTATTAAAGGTGCCGATAACACAACTGTTGCATTAGATGTATTTACAATACAAAATAACGGTGTTTTACATACTGATATATTAAATTATGAAACTCTTTTATCAGACATTAACGATATTCCAAATAAAAAATATTTAGATGATCAAATAAGCGCGTTATCAAGCTCATTAGCATTTGTTGCTATAGCTGGCGATACTATGACTGGTGTATTAAAAATTGATGCATTTGGAACGTTTGGTACTGGTAATAGTACTATCCCTGGTGATGGTTTTTTTGGTCTTGGAATTGATACAACAAATAGCCCTACCGCTGGTGGATTATTAATTGAATCTGCTAACGTTCCAGGCGATGAACATGCTATAGAATTAGTTACTAACTCAATTAGAAAATATGATTTACGCACAAACGGTGATCAATATTTATATGGTGATACGTTACATCAGTCTGGTTCAGATTTAATATTAGATCATGATCCTGTTTTACCATTGGAAGCGACCCCAAAGCAGTATGTTGATAATGAAATTCAAGTTAATAGTAAATTTATAACTATTAATTATATATTAGACGGCAACGTTGCGTCTGGAAATACAATTATTCCAGATGATGATACTATTCCACAAATAACTGAAGGTGATCAATTTTATTCTATTATTCATACTCCAAGTGATGCAACTAATTTGTTGGAAATTTATATAACAATTAATATGGCCGATTCAAACGCTAACCCACAATATGCTGTAACATTATTTAGAGATGGAGCACCAGACGCTATAGCAACAGGTAGAAGCTATTCAGTATTTTCTCCAGTTATTATTCCAGTTAAGCTTAATCACATTGAAGTCGCTGGAACAACTTCCCCTATAACATTTACTGTTAGAGCTGGTAGTGCTTCTGGGTCAGTTAATACTATTAATGGTAAATCAGGTACAAGACGTGGTGCCGGAACATATAGAAGTGGTATAATTATTAAAGAGGTAAAAGCATAATGTTTAAAGTAGTAAGAAAAAATGGAATATTAATAGCCTATGGGCCCAATAATAATAATTATCAACCAAATATTAAATCTGGAGAAGTATTATCAACTGAAACTATTGAACCTTCATATTTAGAAAAGAGTGAAAATGGATCCATGGTCATAGATGATGTATATTCTAATTTAACAAAAGAACAATATATACTGGAAGTTAATAATCTAGCTGAAAAAGAGCGCGGCAAACTTGTAATATTAGGTGCCGGTAAGTCCCAATCATACAGATTAAAACAAGCTGAAGTCGTTTTATATAAATTTAATATTGATAATTCTAATTCTATTGTTGATACTGATTATCCTTGGATGAAGAGTAGAGCTGATAGGTTAAGTATTCCAGTAGTTGATGTTTATAATGAATGGACTATATTAATATCAGCTTGGCAAACTGCGGCAATATCTATAGAAAATATAGAAGAGCAGTCTATAGAAGATATAAAAAACGTAATAAATGATGTAACATTGGACGAAACATTAAGAAATTTAATAAATAATATAACATGGTAATGACATGATTAAGGAAAATTAATGACAATATTGAAAATAAAAAGAGGTGTTGAATCAAATAGATCTGGTATAACTCCATTAGAAGGTGAAATGATTTTTACCACTGATGATAAGAAAGTTTATATTGGCGATGGTTCTACAGCTGGTGGAGTAGTAGTTGGTGGAGTAGATACTAGTACACCAGGTGCCGGAGTTAATAAAACTATACAATATATTAGTAAATTTGCAAATAATACTGCACTATTAATGGTTGATAATAAAGTATATACTTGTGCTGCTACAGTTACTAGTGGACCTGATTATTGTACTGGGCGCGGCGCTACAGGTAATAATCCATTATATGGTATTAAAAACTTAAGTGAAGTTGTTATTCCATCTTCTTCGACAGTTAAACAAGTTGGTGGCAATTGTCAGGCGGTAGTATTTGCGTTAATGGAAGATGGTGAACTATATGTATGGGGCCAAAATTCAACTGGATCTTGTGGTGTAGGTAGTATTACAATTGTTCCATTTCCAACACTGGCTGCTACAGGAGTAACTGAAGTTTATGATCATCCTTCAAACGGCGGTATCGGCGGAAAAACAAATGTTAGATTAATTATTAAGAAAACTGATGGATTTTTATATGGTTGTGGATATAATGTAACTAACGGATCATTAGGACTTGGCAATTTAATAACCCAGACATCATTTGTTAAATTAACAACACTAGGTAGTTCTATTAAAGGTGTTTGGAATCTTGGGGCTACTAATGGTGCGTTAATAGTTCAGAAAGGTGATGATACCATTTGGGCTGCTGGATTTAATACTCAAGGCCAATTAGGTGATGGCACAATTTTAACTAAAACTACTCATGTTGATGTAACTGCTGCATGGGGCGGCGGTCCTGGCAAGATTTTAAAACAGGTAATTACTACTTCTTCTGCTGCTAATGGTTCTATTGGAATGTTATTAGATGATGGTACTAATACAACATTTAGAATGTGTGGTTATAATCTTGAGGGTCAATTAGGTGATGGAACATTAGTTAGAAAAACTACTCCAATTACTCCAAACATTGGTTCAGGTAGAATTAAAAAAATAGCGATGGTAAATGGTCAAGGAACAGTACAAGTTCTTAAAGAAAATAATGAATTGTATGCATTTGGTCGTAATAATGAAGGACAGATTGGTAATGGCGTTTCAAATGCTACAAAAGTTAGTACTCCGTTATTAATTCTTTCTGATGTAATTGATATATTTTCTGATGGTTTTACTTCTAGTGCTAGTGGTAATCTTACTCAGTCTTTTATTAAGAAGACTGATAATATTTTATATGCATGTGGTTATAATACATATGGTAATTTAGGTTTAGGATTTACATCAACAACTGAAAATACTTACCAAGCTGTACATTTACCATTTGATCTAGATGTACAAGAAGTAGGATATTATGGTACTAACGATTTAAAAACAATGTTTGCATACGGCGCTAACGGAAAATTATTTGGCTGGGGTAGAGCTACTAATGCTAGATTTATGCCGCCTACTAACGGACCTGCGAATTGTTTATCACCAGTTCAATTAGATATAACACAGGATAATGTATAAAATGATATATATAAAAATAAATGGATTAAGAGTTACAGTTGGCGGCGAAGTAGTAAATCAGCGAATGATAGATGAAGGATATATTCAATATAATGGAGTTATTCCCACTTTAGAAGAATATCAACATTTTGAGTATGTATCTAATGCATTAACAGTTGTTAATGATGATGAAGAATATATGCTCGGCGTTTCTATTAGAATTCAAGATATGTTAGATAGTAAAGCTAAAGAATTGCGTTATGATAATATGATGTCAGCAAGATCTTTAGCTGGTATACCGTTAACAGGTTCTGAGACACCAACAGAATTAAATATGCATTTAGAAGCTTTGAAATTAGCTAGATGGTATTTAGAATGTTGGGGTAAAGCCACTGATATTGAGACTGATGTTATTAATTTAGTAATTACTAGGCCAACAGTTCAAGAAGTTATTAATTTGATGCCAGTTTATTCTTAATTTTTGAAATTATGAAATGGATAATAATATTAATTGTTATCCATTTTAGTATGTAGTTATATATTTTATAAATAGATATAAAATACATATAAGAGAATTTTAATTTATGGCTAATGACATATATATTATATCACCTACTGATGGCAACAAGACTAGAGAATTCAGTGTTTCTCCGTATACATCAAATGGTAATACTTCTCCAACAAATGCAATTTTAGATTCAAATGCGGTTTCAGTTAACAGTAGTCTTTTGTTTCAGGGAAAAGGTTCTGATTCATATGGAGAAAGATTACAAGAAAATTTTTATCATTTATTAGAAAATTTTTCAAGTAAAATAGAACCATTGAATCCAATTCAGGGACAACAATGGTTTGATATAAATGATAATACTTTAAAGGTGTTCCAATCAACTGGGTTGGATATTTATGATATTGATGGAAACCAAGTAGTATTTAGATTGAATGGAAATATTTCTTCAAAATATTATCAATTAACTAAAGAAGCATTAATTTTAAAATTTCAAAATAGTTATAAATTTGATATAAATGAAATATTAACTAATGACCTAGTTGGTAGTTTTATTGCATTATCTGCTATTGATACATCATCTACTATATATGTTCCAGTTACAGATATTGGTAAAATGATATCTGTAACTGTAAATAATTTAAATAATATTGAAATTCCAAATGTTGTTGGTACTACAGCTATTAAACAGACTGTTGGATTGTGGGTTCCAGTATATAATACTTCCGAAGCCATATTAGAGTCTGTTGTATCTGCGCCTGTTAATTTATATAATTCATTTTATGGACCTATTGACAATTTGAATATTGGCGAAAATAGAATTGTAAATATAGCTGATCCTATTGATAATTTAGATGGTATTAATAAACAATTTTTAGATACTAATTTTTTAAATGTTGCTGGCGGAACAACTACAGGCCCAATTATATTTAATGGTATTACTACATTTAACGGTAATATTGATATAATTAATTCTACATTAAATTTAAGTTCATCTTTATTAACTGGAATATTAGATCCAAGTAATCTTGATCATGCTGTTAATTTAAATTATTTAGCTAATAATTATGTGGATTTAGCTGGCGCAGTTATGACTGGATTATTGGAATTATCTGCTGACCCAGTAAATAATTTAGAAGCAGCAACAAAACAATATGTTGATAGTACTATTGCCGGTGCTGGCTCAACTTTACAATCATTAACTGATGTTACTTTTGCTGGATTATTAAATACTCATATTTTACGATATAATGGTACAAAATGGATAAATCAACCAGATCCTTTCTTTGGATTAACAGCTTCAGATTTTATAAGTAGTACAAGCGGCGGCGCGATTTCAACTGGTGGATCATTAAAATTATTTGGACAGCCGGGGCAAAATGGTATAGTTGGATTTGAACAGACTGAAGATGCTGTTACTGTTGGTTTTATGAATACGACAATATCCGATGAATTTAATACTAGATTTCCAGTTGGAGATATTTTTGTACAAAGTGGTTCATATAATGGTCTATTAGATAGATTATCACTAGGTAGATCAGCAAGCCAACCTGATATAGATATTAACAATTTGGGTACAGATATAATCGATAATGTTAACAGCAGTTTAATGCACCATATTATCGTTCCAAACAATACTAATGATGGTGATTTCTTAGAAAGTGCTTTAATTGATAACGGTACTTATCCCGATGTTGATATTCAAACAGTTTTTGCTGAACTTTCTAAAACTATTAAAAAAATGCAGCGCAAAAATGATTCAACTGTTTTTGTTTCAGATGGTAGAGCTACACCATACGATTTAAGTATAATCAGTAATAGTTCATATACCAATGGATTTAATAATTTACAAGTTTATATAAACGGGCAAAAACAATTATCAAATACTAGAGGCTATCAATTAATAACCCAAACAGTATCACCCGATATATACCCAGGTGTTATAACAGGTTTAATTAATGATCCTACAGTATATACATTTAATGTTGATCCTGATTCAACTGGTAATCAATTAATAAGCATTATAGGTAGCACAGCCCAAACATATAAAGAATTACAGACTGAGATTAATTCGCAATTGGTAGGGTGTAGATGTGTTATAGAAAACAGTGAGATGGGTTTTATATCTGATAGTACTGGTAATACATCTTCGATATTGATAACTGATATTGATTTGTTTTCAACTTTAACTGGACCAGTGTTGATAAATGCTCCAGTATCAGGTTCAACATATGATTATGAGGAGATTGGATCTTATGGTGATAATACTAGTACTCAGATACAATTTACTATAATCGTTCCAATAAGTTCAGTTTTTGAATTTGTTGTGTTGAATGTTGGTGGATTATCTGATATAAATGGTTTTGAGATATAAAGGAATAATTAATAGATGGCAAATTATACAATAAATCATTCAGATGGAACAACATTTGATATTCATGATTTAGAACAAAATGGACCAAATAATTCATCAACATTGAGACAAATTAATGATGTATCATTAGGCGGCGGACCTGGTTTTAATTTCATATTAGTACGAAATGATTTAACATATCGTTTTACGCCTGGTTTTCAATTTACTATTGTAAACAGCGGTGCTAACAATGGATTATACACTGTAGCTAATTCCTCTTTTGCTGCAAACCATACTACAATTTTTATAGTAGAGGTAATACCTTCTGATTCTTTGCCAAATGGAAATATAGAATATAGTATTCCGCTTGCTGAAACTGCTACAAGTTTATTATTTTCAGGCCGCGGAGTTATTAATTATGGTGAAGCGTTAATAGAAAATAGTTTACATTTATTAGAGAATTTTTCTAGTATTACGCCACCTGTTAATCCTATTGTTGGACAATTTTGGTATAAGCGTGATACAGACGAAGTATTTAGATATGATGCAACATTAAATTGGTCATCAACTGTTTCCATTGGTAGTGGTGCTTTATCATTTATTGATCCACAACATCCAACTGATCAAGTTAATAAAATTTTAGAAATATCCGGCAATGATAGTGATGTTGGATTATCAGTTAAGACGATAGTTGATCCTTCTAGTGGTGATTCAATATTTAGGGTTTTAGATAGTTCAGATAATGAATATTTAAGAGTTGAGTATGATGGCATAGTTTCAACAATTGGAAGTTTTAAATCATTGGGTTCTACTTTATTAAATGAGTTTGATAATAGTTTACAGTTTGCTAATAATAAGGGTATTTTATCAGTATCAGGTGCTAGTATTATATCAAATTTATCAGGTACAACATGGAATATAGAAACTAGTCATTTAACAGATGATGTTTTAAGTGTTAATGATAATACTAGTAGTCCTTTGTTTGTAGTTAAGCAAAATCAAGTGGAAGTGTTGAAAGATTTTGTTGTAGATTCTTCTAATAATATATTATTTGCTCAGTTATCTACTCAAAATGTGGGAATAGGTAAAAACAACCCTGGCGAACGATTAGATGTTGTTGGTAATGTAACATATTCACAACAATTATTATCTTCTGATGGAACAGTCTTGTTACCTGGTATATCGTTTAGTAGTAATTCATCAATTGGATTTAGGTTATCAGCTGCTGATGTTGTATTATCGGCTGGCGGCAGTGATAAAGTAGTTTTTGGAAATTCTGGTAAAATATCTGTTAATACTATCGGATATGAAGCGTTAGTATTGGCAGATAATGATATACCAAATAAGAAATATGTTGATGATGAAATCCAGACTAATTTGGTTCCTACATCAAGGGCAAAATTATATTTTTACGGATCCAATTAAATAATTTATAATAGCATTTTAAATAAATTATAGATTTTTTATGGATGTTGATATTGATATTTGTCGTAAGAATAAGCCCGAAGAGTTTTTCAATGTTATACGGGCTTCTATTATAGCAAATGAGAAAATTAAGAAACATAATGTTGGAGTATATTTTCAAAATATTCCAGTTGATAACGTTTCAAAATTATCAGCAATACCTTATAAAGAGGCTGAAGAGTTAGGGTATTTGAAGATAGATTTTTTAACATTGGATATATTGGATAGTTTTAATACTAATGATCAGATTAGAAAATTAGCAGAATTAGAACCAGATTGGACATTGTTAGAATCAAGACATAATGTTAAAAAACTTTTTCAAATAAAAAATAATTTCGATTTGATTGAGAAGATTAAGCCCAGAGATATTGAAACCCTGGCAGATTGTTTGGCATTAATTAGGCCAGGTAAAAGAAATTTGATGTATAATTATATTGATAATAGAGATGAAGTTAGAAAAATTTTATATATAAAGGATTCTAAATTTATTTTTAAACGATCACATGCTATTGCGTATGCTGTTAACATAGTATTACAATTGCACTTATTAAAAGCAGGAATAATATAAAATGTTATTAAAAGAACTTTTCGCTAAGGATATTGATTTATCTGAATATGATAAAAAAATAATGGTTAATATTAAACAAGAAGGTACATTAAATATTAAAACATTATATGTGGCAGAAACTAATTCTGCTAATCTCAAGTCCTCAAAGGACATGTTAGTAAAATATAAATTCATTGAAGAAACTGATCAAAAAGATTTTTATAAGGTAACTGATACTGGTATAGAATCTATGAAAAGAGCTGCACTATTAGATGATAGCGGGGAATTTATAGATTCTAATAGTAAAAAATATTTTTATAATTAATCAGCCCACACTGAAAGAGGATTAAATTCACATGGTATTGTTATATCTGAAACTTTACGTTTTTTACGTTTAATCTTTTTAGATATATCCATATTATATTTTGGTAGTGGCCCAATAACTCGTTTGATATAATTAATGTTGAATGATTTATAAATTTTACTAGCATTCAAATGATTATTTTTATGAAAATCTATTGAAATTGGATATCGTATATTATTATAATACCAATTGTGTGCTAATTCTAATATGTCTTCTTCATTAACATTTTCCAAATCACAAAAATCTAAAACGAACGCGTTAATTGAATGTTTATCATGATTATCTATTAATGTTAATAATTCTTGTTCACCATATAATAATAACGTGACAAAAGGATATCCGTTGTAATCTTGTGAATGTGGTTCAATAATTATTGGAAATTTATTATTAATATATGACATGTATAAATACCTTAAACAGTTGTTAAATATATTTATAAAGGCTGTAAATCAACGCGAGGAATGATATGAAATTTTTTATAGAATCAGATATAGATATATCTGACGACGAAATTGACGCAGCTAATACAAACATTGATTCTTTTGGAATATTAACATCAGTATCAAAGGTAGAAGATGAAAAAGCTGAAAATTTAAATAGACAAGGTTTAATTAGAACTGTTAAAGATGCACACTTAGTTTATAAACGTGAAAACGAAACAGATAGATACAACGAATTATGGATATTTAAAGCGAAAATGCATGGTGTTTATCAAGATATTGATATCAAAGCTGACATATTGGCTGGAACAGATATTCCATTAAATAGTAATACTTCTTTAGACGGTGAACAAACATTTAATATATGGTACAGCGGCAATATGGTTTTTTTAGAAATTGTAAATTTACCAAATTAATATGGACGTTTCAATCGAAAAAGAAGATAAAGCCATTTCATCTGATGAGTGGGCCGAATTATCATTATCTCAACTATATGAACAAAAAAATATAATATATAGTAGAATACAAATTTGTCAACAATTTAAATATATGGATATGATAAACAATTTACAAAAGGGTATAGATAGAATAGAATACTACATAACAGAAAAAAACAATCAATTACATTCAAAAGACAAATATATAGTATGACAAACATTATAAACGACAGCGATTTAAAGATATTAGAAGAAGCAATCCAATATTATAAAAATGAATCTCTTAAGCTTAAAATACTTATTAATTCAGCAAAAACAAGTACAAAATCAAAATATTATTCAAAAAAATTAAAGGAAAATAATGAAGTGTTTTCCAAATACTTATACCTATATGATAAAATAAAATCTAAATAATATGATGTATTCATTATCCGGAACACAAGGCTCCGGAAAAACAACGATACTTAATTCATTAAAAGAATTAGGTTATAATGTAATAGATAGAAAAACTAGCCGATCAATTTTATCTGATTGGAATATCACGTTAGAAGATGTATATTCAAACCAAGATTTAATGGTTAAATTTCAAGAAGAATTATTATTAAGAAAATTTCAAGATGAAGAACAATATTATAATAGCGATGAAATTTGGTTTACTGATAGATCATATATAGACCTATTAGTATATTCCGCTATAATATTAGGACATAATAACAAATATTCCAAATGGTTGGATGCATATTTCAACAGTTGTAAAGATAATCAAAGAAATTATAAAACTATATTTTACATAACGCCGCTACCATATATTACCGATGATGGTATTCGTGGCTCTTCTGCTGTGTATAATATATTAATAGATGATAGCATATCCCAACAATTATCCAGAGTTAATAGAATAAACACTGTAACGATCAATCATATTGATCATGATGATAGAATTAAACAAATAATACAAAATATAAGGAAATAAACATGAGCGAGTTAATAGAGTTAGATCTTTCAGAACAAGAGATAGAATCATATATTAAAAATTATGTTATTGATAATATGATACCTGAATCATATGAACAGTATAGTGATATTCTTTTACAGACTGATTCAGTAGCTGAGGCAATTAAGGCCGCTGTTTTAAATGAATATATTAATAAGGCTGTAGCGATAAAAACAGCTAAATTATTAGATACCTGTTAAATATTTTTAATATCGTTAATAGCTTTTATTAATATATTCGATATATCAACTTTTGATTGGGAGTTTTTAATCAATTTTTTATATTGATTTTTTATTTTTTCCAATTCAATCATTTTAATAGTCCACGCTGTTTTAGCATTTAATATTTTCTTACATAATTGGATCGGTTCTATATCTATCTCTGATAATTCAGCATTTAAAAATGGATAATTTGTTAAGTCATTATCATTTGGATTTGACAAAAAATCGATAGCTTCTGATAATTTTTCTTGATATATTAGAATCTGTCCAATATCAGTTGGATTATATTTAGATCTTTGTTCTTCTATTTTACATTTAAGTTCTATAATAGAATGATATTTAAATTCTTCAATATTATATGTTTCTTTTTCAGTAATTGTATTTACTGGTATTTCTTTTTTTGTCTCAAGAACCTTATATATTTCTTTAAATTTATTATCGACATATTGTTTAGTTGTTGCCCCAAGCTTAGATTTAGGATCAGCATCCAAAATTAGTTCTGAATCAATTTCTATTTGGTATGTTTTAATAGTTTTCATATTTATGCGCTTTCTTCAAAACCCCAAAGTGTAGCATTAACATTAATTAAATCACTTCTAATTGCTATAGTTTGTCCGGCGCCCAATACTAATCCAGTCCTTTCTAATACTCCATTACCTGGAATAACACTATCATATTCTATATAATCGGAATTTGATAATGTTCCAATTAATCCATCAATTATTGCTATTCTAACTTGTGCATCAATACTATTTCTATTGCAGATATTTAAATTTGCTGTTACTATATTTAGAGCCGGAACAGTATAAAGTGATGTATCAGTGTTTGCAACTAAATCAGCTGCTCCTAATCTTCCAATTGTCATTAAAGTTTCTCCTAAAAATAATATATACTTTAATTGTAATATATGATATTATTTATATTTTTAGGAGAAATAGTATGAAAATTAGAAATTATGTTAGTAAGAATAGGCCAACTTCTGGAGCGGGGGTCCATACTTCAAAGTCTGGAAAATATGCTCCACGTTGTAAGGATAAGAATAAGTTTAAAAGGGAATTATCTAAATTAATATCATAAAATAATTATAAATAATATTAAAGTGTTAAAGGGAATTGATATGAAATCAAAGATTTATAGAGCAGGTTTGATTCCATTTATATACATTAATGATCAAATCGAAATGTATTTTATGTTACCTTCAGATTCAAAATATGGTGGCAACAAATATCAAATAGCAAAAGGTAAGGTTGAATTAGGAGAAACATTTAAAGAAGCTGCAATTAGAGAAGCTGAAGAAGAATTAGGATTTACAAAATTAAATGCTAATAGTGATGTTTATGATTTAGGAAATTTTTTAGGTAGAACACAAATATATTTAGTAGAGGTTAAAAAGAAGGAAATGTTTACAAAACCACACTTTGAAACTGGAAATACTAAATGGATGACTGAAGAAGAATTTTTAAATAATGGAAGATTATTGCATCGACCTCTAGTGCAATCAGCAATGCGGTTAATAAAGGGAAAATTATAATCATGTCACATAATGATGAAAACGAAAATAGAAAACCAGAGGTAACAATTTCATTAAAAAATTTAGGAACGATTTTCCTTTTTGTTGGTGGACTAATATCTGCATGGGTGGCGCTAAATAGCTCTTTAGTTGAAACTAATACTAGAGTTGAGGGATTTATTAAATATTATGATGAATATAAAAAGTCAAATGAAAAATCTTTATATGAAATAAAAGAATTGATTAAAAATCAAGATACTAAATCAAGGGAGATTAGTGACCAATTAAATAGTTTAGAAAATAGTGTTTCTCAATTATACAGGCCCCCTAGAAGAACCAGATAATGAAAAAACTTAGTTTAGTTCTTTTATTATTATTTCATTATAATATAGCGGTTCCAGCTGATATAATAATTTATAGAGGGATGTTAGAAGATAAAGAGTTAATGAATGAAAACTTTTTAAAAATTTTTACAAAAAAACAACTATTTTGGCCTGATGGTTCTAAAATATTTGTTTATATTAAACCTATAAATTCAGTTGAACATTCCGTATTCGTACATGAATGGCTTGGTATATCGACATATAGATATAAAAAATTATTAAAAAAATCCATTTTCCAGGGCAATATTGATAATGTCAATATAGTTAAATCTGACGAAGAAATGCTACACGCTATAAATAATAACCCAGGATCAATAGGATATATATCAACTACTATACCATTATTCAATACTGATAAATTAGTAATAATATATGAATAAATATTTTTTTAATAAACATCATAATTATTAGTTTATATTTCTATTGTATATTGTTTTTAAGCTTAATCAAAAATTGATCTAGACCTGATGGACCTAAGGTATTAGATAGCTTTTCTAAATCTGGAGTTGTAATTTTATTAGAAAATTGTCTCACATCTATATCAAATTTAACTAATTCAAGTGATGTAAATGGCTTTTTGATTTTTTCAAATATTTTAAATATTTGAATATCAGTTAATTTGAAAAATCTCATTAAGCTTACTAAATTTACTTTATCAGTTTTAGAACCACGTTTCACCCATTCTTTAGTAAGCTTATTTGATTTTAATTTTAAAACTTCTGTTATTAATTTTTCATTAATGGAAATCATCACGTTATATACCAGGTCCATAAATTCTATTAATTCATCATCAGTTAAATTAATATTCTTTAATTCATCAAAGTTTTCATTTTTCTTAAAATTATCAGCATAAGATTTCAAAGTATTATATATTGATTTCTTTATTTTTGAATCTTTGCTTAGAATATTTTTTTCTAGTTTATCTTGATCAACTTTAGATAACTTTACAATCTTTTCTCTTTCTTTTTTAGAACTTTTACCGTCTCCTATTAAATGATCAAATGCAGCGTCACTAATATCAGTGACTGTACTCTCTTTTAAATCATTAGATAACTTATTAATATCAATTAATAACATAGTAAAAATCCTTTATTGTTTTAATATATTTATACATTTATTTTAAAAATATGTTATAATAAGGAATCCATACTATGAAGGTACTACAGTGATTACACCTGAACAGCTAAATATTATTAGTATACTAGTTCAAAAATACATTGATAAAGCTAATAAATATTTTGAACCACTATCTCTGAGACATAAAATATTTGATACTCCTATTCAAACTTTAAAACCGATAATAATAACATACAGCTTAAAGGGTTCCTCGGCTGGTACCGCAAATTATTACACAAACACTGTAAATTTTAATAAAGTTTTAATGTTAGAAAATTTTGATTATTATATTGATCATACTGTTGGCCATGAAGTAGCACATATCGTCGTTGAACATTTTTATGGTTCTAGTGCTAGAGCGCATGGAAGAGAATGGAAATATGTGATGAAAAGTATTTTTAATATTAAAGCAGACCGTTGTCATAATCTTAATATTAAAAATACAGTAGTTAGAAATACTAAAAAATATATTTATAAGTGTAAATGTGAAACTATGTTTAATATTTCAACACAGCGACATAAAAAAATAAAAATGGGCAAGATTTATTTATGCTCGACCTGTAAAGCAACCTTGAAATACACAAATAATACTACTGATAAAAGGACACTATTAAATAACTAATAAATAGACATTTAAATGGAGACATAAATGTTTGATTATGAAACTGAAATCAAAGACTCAGCAAGTTATATATTTTTAAATTTTTATAAGGTACAAAATATAGAATCAATAGTATTAACAAACGAAGATACACATGATTTAATAGAACAAATATCAATAGACCATAATATCCAAGTATTATCAGTTGAGAAGGATATTGCCAAAGAAATGAAAAATATCCTTAAACGGATACCACCCCATATTTTAAATTCTCCAACGGAAACAATACATTAATGACATTCATGATTATAGAATTAGCAATAATAAGTTTACTATTATTATCATTAAATATATTACAGATTCAATACGTATATAAAGTTAATAAGCTGAATAATATTGATAGTAATAAAATAAAATACTCAAAAAGTAAAATTGATTCTGGTATATCAATTTTTTATAAATTTTATGTTAAATACTTGATAACATTTATATTAGTGCATTCTATTAATGTATTATATTTTAATTATATTTCGTTTGATATTATTATGATATTGTACACTTGTGGGTTCGCATATTTTCAAACTTATCCTCTTCAAATATTATATAAGTTAAATTCATCAATATTGAAAAAATAGTTGTACATTTAATATCAGTGTGTTATAATAGTTCTAATTTAAATAAACGTGTTAAATATGAACATTTTAAATCAATTAATAATTGCTCACGATCAATATCATAATGGCGAAGAATCGTCCCTATCGGATTTGGAATACGATACATTAGAAGAACAACTACGAAAAACTGATCCAGCAAATAAATTTTTTACAGGCCCCGGTGCAATAGTTAGGGGTGATAAAGTTAAATTGCCGTATAAGATGGGTAGTTTAACACAAATTTGGGAAAATGATTATTCTAAATGGATTAACGATAATAATATGTTGTATGATATTATCGTTATTTCAGGTAAAATGGATGGAGTTTCCGCATTAATAGTATATGATTCTAACGGCGATATTCAAATATCATATTCTCGCGGTAACGGCATAGAAGGCCAAGATATTACCAGGCATATAGCTAAAATTCCAAATGTACCAAACAAAATTAACAGTTCTTCTACTGCAACTATTAGATCAGAATGTATTATTTCTAAATCAAATTTTATAAAATTTCAGCAGGAGTGCGTTGATAGAAATTATAAAGTATATAAAAATCCACGAAACGCAGTAGCTGGCTTATTAAATTCTAAAGAAATTCCACCCTGGATTTATAAATATTTAGAAATCCATGCATATGAATTGATTGATGATATTTCAAAACTTACTCAATTAAGAAAATTAGAATCATACGGATTCAAATTGGTTCCATACACATCTTCTCCCGCTATAGATTTTAATGATACATCTTTTGAAAATATTATACTTTATAATAAAAATAAAGGTCCATCATCAGATTATGAACAAGATGGAATTGTTATTGACATTGATAGTATCGACATTAGAAAAAAAATGAATCCATCTTCAAATTCATTAAATCCAGCTTATTCAAAAAAATACAAAATCAAAGAGGATATTAACATAGTCCAAGCAACTGTTGTTGATGTTTTATGGTCTCCATCTAAAAATAAACTATTAAAACCAAGAATTCAAATTGAACCAATTGAATTAAACGGTGTCACAATAACACATACCAACGGATTCAACGCTAGATACATTATAGATAATAAAATAAACACTGGATCACACCTAATGATTATCCGATCTGGTGATGTAATACCATATATAATGAGCGTTGTTGATCAATCTGATTATCCTAGTATACCAGATCAATCTGATTTCGGTGCTTATGAATTTAATGATACAAATGTTGATTATATATTATTGGAAGAAAATGATATTGTTATTCGTAAGGGTATTGAATCATTTTTTAATTCTTTAGATATACCAAGTTTAAAATCAGGAACTGTTAAGAAATTATATGATATGGGTTTTGATAATATTCCAAGTATTATAAATTTATCAGAATATGAATTGGTTGATCTGGTTGGAAAAAATGGACATAAAATTTATAATGGTATTTTGGATAGATTTGAAAATATAACAGAATATGAATTTATTGGATCATTACCTTGTTTTGTTGGTATTGGTAAACGATTATTTGAAAAGATATATGATCATTATAATATATGTAGCGGATTAACGGTTGAACAAATTTGTGAAGTTGATGGATTAGAATTAAAAACAGCTACTAAAATTGTTGAAAACTATAAACATTACGATAATATCATTAGTGATATTAATGGTGTTATAATATTCCAGGATAAAGTTATTCATTCTGGAAAATTAGATAATACTTATTGGATGTTTACTGGATTTCGGGATAAAGATTCCCAACTAATTATTGAAAATGAAGGTGGCTCGATCCAATCTGGTATCAAAGATAACACAACATACTTAGTAGCTAAAGATCCACATGGGAAATCCAGTAAAATCCAAAAGGCTAATAAGCTTAATATTAATATTATTGGAATTGACGAAATGTTAGAAATATTGGAGACATTATGAATACTAACCCAATAGAAAAGAATACCTGGAACCAAGTTTCTATATATCAAAAACTAACTGAAGCTTTCATTCGTGAGTATAAAGATGAAGTAAATTGGAAATGGATTTCTATATATCAAGAATTATCTGAAGATTTCATGAGAGAATTTAAGGATAGATTAAATTGGGCTTATATTTCCAAATATCAAGAATTATGTGAATATTTCATTCGTGAATTCAAAGATAACGTAGATTGGATTTATGTTTCTAGTGAGATTAAGGTGAAAGCTTTAGATGATACAGGATTATATGAGATCGTCGATGACTATTTGTATGGGTATAAGGCAGTGATGTCTAATATGAGGTCTCAATATGATTTCAATATATTGTATGATGCTGGTAAAGTTTTCAACGCAAGAGCAAATGCAAATTGTGATGAAGATAATAGTTTTGGTTTAAGTTTCTGGAATAAAACCGGTGCATTAAATTTTTACAGGGGTGGCCTGTTGTTGAAGGTAAGGGCTAAAATTGAAGATGTGAAAGCGTTAGTTCATAAAGGCCATAAAGTGAGATGCGGTCGATTAGAAATATTGGAAGTTGTAGAATAATAATTAATAACATTGGAAAATTATGAAACAAAGATTATGTCACGTTGATCCCGTCTATTTTATGGTTAATGGATTGGTGTTAGAAGCTAATAATAAAAATTCTGGTTATTTTGATTTATTTCCAGAAAATTTAATAGATGATTATAAACCATTATTTGAATTAACTAATTATCCTGAATATATTTGTTCAGGCGATTATTCGGAATTATTATATTATGATGTATATAAAAAGGATAAAAAGAATTATAATATTGTTATAAATGCGGTAATGGATTATGATCCGTATATGACAATGCAAATATCTATGCCATATTGTATTGATAATGTTAAGGATGGATCGTTTTTAGGTATATTAAGCGTAGTTGAATATGATGTTAATGATTCTACGTTTGAAAAGTATCATAATACGGAAGAAATATTTTTTGATACTTTTAATGATTTATATGGTATAATAAAAAATATTATTAGACAATATATGTATAAGAAGGAACTATTAAAATGATAACAAATATAAACCAATTGGTATCAGATTTCTAAATATCAGTTATTATCTGAAGATTTTATTTCTGGGTTCAAAGATGAGTTAGATTAGAAATATTGGAAGTAATAAAATAATTAAAAAAGGGGTATTATAAATGAATAAAATGTTATTAAAAGAATTTTTGAAAGATCAGACAAATTGGACAAAGGATTTAGCTAATAAGGATTTGTGGTCTTATTGTCAAATCAATGAAATGTATTCAGTTGGAAGACAGAAATATGATTGGGCAATATTTAAGAGAAATAAGAATTTAAAATTTTATATGGCTGATGCTTATGGAGAAATACCAGAAGATTTAATATCAGATTTATCAGAAACAATATAAAATGTTTACAATAATTTAGATAGGTGATATAATGAAAAATATGAAAAAATATATAGTATTGGTATTATGTTTAATGTTTTATGACATTTCACATGCAGAATCATTGAAAATACCAGAAACACAGTCAAAAGATAGTTTTAATGATATGTTTTCTGGTGGTTATTGGGTTTTTATTGATAAAAAATTACAGCTGTGTTTTAATATTGATGGATCTAGTGATATTCCCTGTTTTATTGTTCCTTCTGAATATTTGGTTATTCCGGTGAAAAAATCAGAATCGATTTAATTATGATAACATTAAATACTAAATCGCTTGAATTAGAATCTAATGGTGAATCTTATGATAATGTCAGGCTAAATGATGATAAAACAAGCATTATAATTTTTGCTAATTCAGGTCCAATATATGTTAATATTAATGAATTAACACTGGAATTAAAAACATTGGAAATATTATAATGAATTTTTATAAAGAATGGAAACTTTCTAAATTTAAGTTTTTATCTATACAATTTGATTTTAAAATTTTTACTAACCTTGCTGAATGGTTTGGATTTAGTATTGGATTTAAAACTCAATGCGATCACCCAAGATTTGAATTTGAAAGTTCCTGTTTACGGATTGTATATTTAGATATCAAGATATATGATTCAAGACATTATAATGAACTATATTAAGGATATATTATGATAATATTTGTTATTCCAGGATTTTCTTCACATAATCCTAATAGAAAATTTGAAGTACTTAAGAACGATTTACCAAAATGCAGAATTGTTGGGTTAACATATACATCAAATGACCCTAAAGTTATATATGATGAATTTGTGTCTCAAATAGCTATGGCAGTTGATTATTATGATCATAAAGATTTTATGTTTATTGGTACATCCTTAGGTGCATTTTGGGCTTTGAATTTATCTAACAAATATGGAACTAAAAGTGTTATAATTAACCCCAGTTTATCACCCTGATTATCATTAAGCGGCCATATAGGATATAATAAAAATTGCTATACTAATCAAATATTAGATTTAACCAGTATCCATGTTGATACGTATTTAGAATTCAATGTTTTTGGTCATAAATATGAAAAATTGGTATTATTAGATAGTAGCGATGAAATATTTAATTGTGATAAAACTATTAGTACCTTTAAATACGATACAAGCAATTATAAATTAATTCTTTTCGAGGGCGGCAGCCGTGTTTTTGAACATATGAAAGAATCAATATCAGATATTAAAACGTTTATAGGTTATAAAGATGAATAAATTAGAACATTTATTAGTCGTATTAATGGAAGAATGTTCAGAAGTACAGAAGGAATGTGCTAAATCTTTACGATTTGGGATAAATAGTAAAGCTCCCAACGATGTATATTCCAATATTGAAAAAATCGGTAGAGAATTTTCAGAATTAGAGGCAGTTAGGAGTATGATATCAGAAATTGATTTAAATATTATCCCTGATGATCATCATATAATATTTTCTGAGAAGATTAAAAGAGTTAAATTATATATGGAATATGCTAAAAAGGTTGGTACGATCAGAGAATATGAAGAACTTGAAAATCTTAATTGGTTCGAAAAATTGAAAAGGACATTTAAATAATGAATAGTTCAGATATGGAAGATATAGCATCCAAATATGATTTGATTTTAAATATTGATAGTGTTACAATTAAATATTCAGACAGTCAATCAGTTACTATACCTCTTCATATAATTGATGATATAAATTTATATGTACGAGAAGAATTATCTCGTAGATTAGCTACAGTAGAATTTGAGAAAAAAGATGACAATACATAAAGATTTAGGTAATCGTATGAAAGAATATGAATACGTTACTAGACATAAATTAATTCCACATATGCCTACTATTTTAAGATTAGATGGTAAATCATTTCATTCATTCACTAAAAATATGAAGCGCCCATTTGATAATGAGATGCATAAAGCTATGTGTTACGCGATGGAAGAATCAATGAAAAATATTATACAAAATGCGACATTTGGTTTTACTCAATCCGATGAAATTTCTATCGTATTAAAGGATTATCCAAATTTTAATACTGAACAATTCATGGGCGGCGTTATACAAAAAATCTGTTCAATATCAGCTTCTGCGGTAAGTACATATTTTAATGATTATATTAGAGATGCTAAGGCTAATATGAATTTCCCGAATTATGGATTATTTGATTGTAGAGTTTATCAATTACCACATGAAGAGGTTTGTAATTATTTCATTTGGAGACAGCGTGATACAACAAAAAACAGTATCCAAATGTTAGCACAGCATCATTTTTCTCATAATGAATTACAACATAAAAATGGTAAACAATTACAATCTAAATTATTAAAGGATGTAGATGTTAATTGGAATGATTTAGAAGTTTGGCAAAAGCGTGGCTCATCTTGTTATAAATTAAAAGACGGTCCTTATATTATTGATGACGCGCCGCCCATTTTTACTAAATATCGTGACTATATTGAAACTCACTTAACACAATTCTTATAGGCTTGAAAATGTTAACTATTAATAAAATGAATACTATTGTTTCAGATCTTAATGAGGAAATTTATGATAAAATCGGTGACGATGAATTACAAATTGAATTATTATCATTGGGATATATTCAAATCATAAAATTTGCTGGAGTGAATATATGGAATTCAGCGGATGACCCAAGGGATGAAATTTATGAAGATATTTATGAAGAACTTGATATCTATTTACGTAGAGAAATTAATAGAATCGCAGTTGATTTAGCTACATTACATATTTAGATGACCGGATATTTAGTTGTTGTAAAACATTCAATTACTAGGATGTATCATGGCGCAGTTTATATAAATCATCCAACACCTTCTGGTTGTGATAGATATTTACTATCCGTTTATACTAAATCTGGCTTTGCTACTGAATATTCTGCTGCTGAGTTTATTAATAAACATATGCCTAAATATGATCCTATAGATTTATCAAAATGTGATCAGGTATCAGACGAAGATGTAAATGATCTTATAAAGGAAATACCCCTTCATTCACATATAACACTATTAACAAATGATAAAGAAGACCCTATCATTGAAATAAAAGAATTTGATAATATCAACTCAGATGTATTAGATATTGATATCTCATATGTTCAACTTAAATTATTGATATACATGAACGTTTTAGAATATTTAGGTTCTTCTGGAAATGATCCAGAATTACATTATAGATATGATTATTATGAATTTACAGGATTTACAGGACATTAATATGACAGAAAAAGAACAAATAGAATTTAAAAGATTATCCGAACATGTAGCATCTAACGCTATTTGTTTAGATAGATTAATTAATATTCTTGGCGCTAATTTTCCAGCCTTATATACGCATTTAGATCCTCTTAGGGATGAATGGGCTCGAGTATTTGATGATATCAATAATCAATATGATACAGACATCAAAAATATTGATATACGTACAAATTTGGACGATCATTTTAAATAAAGTATAAAAATATAAAAAACATTAAAAATATATAAAACATATAAATATCTTTATAAGGAAAGAACTATTATAAGGAGATTTAATATGTTTGATAAGAATTTTGAATATGCAATAGAAATAGCGTTAGAACATGAAGGCGGATATGTAAATGACCCCACTGATCCGGGCGGCGAGACTAAGTATGGTATATCTAAGAGGACTTATCCAAGAGTTAATATAAGATCGTTAACATTGGATGATGCTAAGCAGATTTATTATGATGATTTTTGGGTTAAAGGTGGATATAATCGAATAGATCATAAGGAGATGGCTGAAAAGGTTTTTAATGCTGGTATTAATATGGGCGTTAAAAGAGGTAATAAAATATTACAAAAATCTTGTAATCACTTTGGTAAAAGATTGGTTGTAGATGGTATAATTGGTAGAAATACAATTCGAATAGTTAATAGTATTAATGGTTCAGAATTAAGAGACATTTATAAATTTGAAATGTATACATTTTATATAAATTTAATAAAGCGTAAGCCAGCTATGATTAAGTATAAAAATGGTTGGAGACGTAGAGCATTCGATTAGAGGTGAAATTTGAAAAAGGTAGTTATTGTAAATCATGGAAAAGTGTTTAGCCAATCTAATTGGTATACATTTCATTGTCCTACGTGTTCGTCTGCTGTATTGAATACACATGGTGTTATAGTATGTGGATCATGTAAATGTGAGATGGTGTTTCCTGATAATGTTGATTAGAGTTATATCAGATATTCATTTAGAATTTTTTAAGAATGATGATTTTAAATTAGATCCAACTGATAATGAAAATGAAACCATTTTAATACTGGCTGGTGATATAACCGTTGCTACTCATATGAAACGATTTGAATATTTTTTTGAAGATATTTCAAATCGTTTCAAACAAGTTTTATATATTTGTGGTAATCATGAATATTATGGCGGCAGCATTGGCATGACCCCAGTTAAAATTAGAGATGTTATAAAAAAGTTTAAGAATATTAAGTTATTGGAAGATGATAAAGTAGAAATAGATGAAGTAGTTTTTTTATGTTCTACGTTGTGGACTGATTTTTCTAATGAAAATCCATTAGTTATGATGAAAGCTCATACCCAGATGAATGATTTTAGGAAGATAAGAATAGGGCCAAAAGATACTCCATGGATGATGAAATTTACACCAGATGACGCATTACGTATACATAATAAATCTAAAGAATTTATTTTTAAGAATTTAAAAAATAAAGATAAGAATAAAAAATATGTAATGTTGAATCATCACGGTTCATCTTTAGAATCTATCGCTCCCATCTTTAAAACTGATAAACTGAATGGCGCTTATGTTTCTAATTTAGAATCAGAAATATTAGAATATCAGCCTGATCTGATTATACATGGACATACCCATGTTTCATTTGATTATATGATTGGAAATACACGAGTTGTATGTAATCCTTTTGGATACAAAAAATACGAAGAAAATCCTGATTTTAATAATAGACTATTGATTGAATTATGAAGATAATATTTTTGGACATTGATGGTGTTTTAAACTCATTATCAGGCTCTATTGCTAATAAAGGCTCATATAATCCAGATGGTATATCCAAAGAAGCCTTAGGTTTATTACGGTTTGTTGTTGATAATACCGGAGCCAAGATAGTAATATCATCTACATGGAGAGCATTTGGTGGTCACGAGTGGTTTCAGGGTTTATTTGAAGGTTTTGGCTGGAAGCGTCCCCCTATTATTGATATTACTAGACCATCTAAAGCTTATGAAATAAGGGGCGATCAGATAAATAGCTGGTTGACAGATAGTGAGGAGTTAATTGAATCATATGTTTGTATAGATGATGATAGCGATTTTTACGATGATCAGAATTTGGTTAAAACGAGTTTCGTATCAGGATTCCAATTACGTAATGTTGTTGAGTGTATTGATATATTAGGATTAAATCCTGGAATTGATAAAAAACTAATAACTGATTTAAATAAACACTTGGATTTTAAAAATGAATAAATATGGAATTATAATAGTATTAATTATTTTTATTTGTAGTACTAGTATTATAAAGAGATTAATGGCGGGCGATCCCCAATCATTATTGTCTGATGTTGATCAGATTGAAATATATTTAATAGAAGAGTATCCAGAGATATTTGATAGAGATTAAGGAAAAGTAAATGAAAGGACTTATATGGATGTATGTCGCTGGAATAATGATAATAGTATTATTCAGTAAGAGTATTTTGGGTAAAAATGAAAACCCCAGATCATTAACAGATGGTGAGTTTATATATTTGTATGAAAATATAAAATAAAACGTATACATATATGATATAACAGTATATAATAAGGATATAAGAAATGCAATTGTTAAAAGAGTTATTTGAAATAAGAGAACGAGAAATTATTAAAACTGGAGATGTTGATTCTGTTGTTGGTGATTTTAAATTTGCTATTGATCATATTAAGGCTGGATTAGATGTTAATATGGATTTTGAAGAATTAGTAAAGGTATTACAAAAAGATTTAAAATTATCACAAAAAGAGGCTGCATTAATCGCTAATTTATTGAAAAAATAGAGTAACTAAAATGAAAAACTTTTTAAATATAGACCCTGATTCATTTGAAAAATCAGTTAACACATTTAAAACTGCAAATGAAAAATCTAAAACAAACAATAATGTAAATATACGAAATACTGAATTAGATACTGGTAATTATTTTAATGATATTTCAAATAGTCATTGGGATGTATTATCAACTAGACCTTTAAGGTGAATGAATTTGTTCATACTGGTACTGCGCGTATAAAATATAATCCATATCGGGCTGGTATGAAAAAGAAGGTTAATTGGTGGTGTATTGCCACAGTTGATCGAGAGATATCTAGATATTATAGATATTGGATAAAATCAGTATATGGTTTAGAAATTCATAATCCAGCTTGGGATTGTCATATATCTATTATTAGGGGCGAAAAGCCTAAACCCAATTTGATGAAATTGTGGAAGAAGTATGATGGATTAGAAATTGAGTTTAAATATTCTAATATAGTATATCCAAATAATAGTGGTAAATTTTTCGCAATAAAAATTCACTCTAATGATTTGTTGATGATAAGGCGTGAATTAGAATTGCCAACTGATTATGGTTTACATATTACTATAGGTAAAACTTACAATAAATTAGATGACATATCTTTAGAACAATTATATAGGAATAAAAATGAGTGAATTTGGCAATACTTTAAATAAATTAATTGAAGAATTTAAAAATAATGATGTAAGTGACGGATGGCATGATAATATTGCTATGATGATAAATGATTGTTTTGATAAACATGATGTTACGTGTGCTCAACATGAATTACATCATGTTTCTAATAAAGCAGCAAGTATTATAATGAAAATATGTTTTGATGTTGAAACAAAAAAACCAAGTGAAAGGAATAAAAATGGCAAGTAAAATAGGAACTGCGGACCGTCAAGGTTTTCGTAAAAGTGTAGCAATGTTATCTAATGAAGATATCGTTAAGAAAAGTAATTTTAAACCTAAGTATCATCGTAAGATTGAAGTAGTGTTACGCCAACGTGGCTTAGTGTGGGCATAATATTAAAGTATAAATAATTATGACAATTAAGTTAATAGGTAAATAAATGGCACGAGTAACATTACGAAATGATTATGAATCATTCGATAAATTATTAAACAGGTTTAAGAAATTAGTTGATAAAGACAATATTGTTAGATTATATTGTGAAAAACAGGAATTTGAAAAACCATGTGATAAAAGAAAGAAGGCTAAGGCGTTGGCAGTTAAACGACACCAGAAGTCTATTAGAGACGAAAAAAATAAATTAAGAGAAATGCGTATACAAGCAAAAAAATAATATGGATAACATGGATGTTAAAGAATTTAAATATAGGAATAATTTCTAATATAATTACAATTTTATTAGGATTATTAGCATTGGGAACTTTTGTTGAGTCTAAAATTGAAGAAATATCAATTTCTCAAACTACAATAATAGCAGGAATAATCGCAACTGATTTAAGAACTAGATTAAATTTATATGAATCATATGTTCTTGAATTAGAGCGCAATAATAAAAATGTTCCGTCATTATTGATTTATAATATAAAATCATTAAATGATCAATTAGAAGATCTTAAGGAGTGGGGTCATGATTAAAAGGATATTATGTATATTTTTAATTGTATATAGCTCAAGTGCTGTATCTATGTTTGGTTTTTCTGGACAATCATATAAACAGGCTGCCCAAGAAAGTATTAATAAATCATGTTTAGAGCATATTGAAAAGTATAAAAAAATATTAAAAAAATATCCAAATTCTAGATATTATAAATGGAAATTGGATAATTGGATTCAAAGATGTAAAAAAGAAAAAATATTATGAAACGAGTATTAGCCTTAAATTCAGCAGGAACGCCGCTAGATTTAATATCATATGAAAAGGCAGCTTTTTACGCTGCTAAAGATTTGATATCATGGTCTTTGGGTGATAGATATACATTACACGGTGGAATACAGAGGTCTACTGGCATACAATCAACATTAGATATTGATAACATAATAGCTATTAAAGGTAAAGCTCATGGTCGTCGCAAGGTTCCACGTTTAACAAATAGAACATTGTTTAAGCGTGATATGAATTTGTGTGCGTATTGTGGTAATCAATATCAGGCTTCGTATTTAACCAGGGATCATATTATTCCTAGAGTTCAAAATGGTAAAGATGTTTGGATTAATGTTGTGACATCCTGTTCACCATGTAATAAGCATAAGGGCGGCAGAACTCCTGAACAAAGTCATATGAAATTATTATATGTTCCTTATACTCCATGTATTAATGAATTTTTGATATTAAAATATCGTACTATATTATATGATCAAATGGAATTTTTATTAAAAAATATTAAAACAAAAAATACACGAATCCACGAAATAATAAGAGGCTTAGAATGACAGATTTATCTGAACTAGATGTTTCAATTCAAGAATTGGGAAAAATTGAAACTGATGAGAAATTAAAAATGTTAGATGTTATAGAATATCCTAATAATTTGTTGAAATTTAAAAGTAGAGCTGTAGATAAATTTGAAGGTGATTATGACGAATTGATTAGGAATATGTTTTATACGCTTAAACGCAAAGGCGCTGTAGCAATATCGGCACCTCAGGTTGGAGTTTCTATTAGATTGATATTAATTAATCTTGAGAAACCATTGATTATGTTTAATCCTACTATAATATTTAAATCGACGACATTATCAGAATTTGAAGAAGGTAATTTAAATATTCCTGGATATTTTAATAAAGTTAAAAGATACGATAGAATAACTGTTGTGTATCAAAACGAATTAAATGAACATTTATCAATAGTAGCTGAAGGATTATTATCAGCTGTAGTTCAACATGAAATTGAAATTTTAAACGGTAAAACATTTTTAGATAAATTATCACCAGTTTCAAAATTTATGGCAATCAAAAAAATCAAAAAATTATTAAAAAATAGGTAAAATAATGGATTTAAATGAATACAGTGAAGCAGCATTAAAAACTGAATCTAAAATATCAGAAATTAATACTAATAAAGATAGAATATTTTCAATTTTAGAGATTATGATTTGTGCTGGTAATATGTTAGATGATTTAAAAAAGAATATATTCGCAAACAAAGAAATTGATAGTTCAAAATATTTTACTCATGCCGCCGGCCTTATGTCTGCATATCGAAGCCTTGATTTAATATCTAACGAAAAAATATTAGATCAAAATTCATTAATTGATGACACCTTAGATGTTGATCCAAGAATTTTCCACGGTGTAATTGGCATTGCAACCGAATCAACTGAAATGTTAGAGGCGTTATATCAATATATTTTAACTGGTGAATTAGATAAAATTAATTTAGCTGAAGAAGTTTCTGATAACAATTGGTATGAAGCGATATTAATGGATGCCTTAGGTCAAGATTGGTCTAAAAATATGGCTAAAAATATTGAAAAATTAAAAAATAGATATAAATCAAACACATTTAGTGATAAAGAATCTGCGGAAAGAGATTTAAAAGCTGAACGTAAAATATTAGAATCATAAACAGAGAGAATAAAATGAAAAGAGTTGAATTAAATACCCCTATTGATGGAAAACAATTGTCTGATGAATTTTTAAGAACTTTATGTGTTCTTGGAAAAACATATGGTAACACTGGTGATTATGATGAAGTTAAAGATTTCATATGTTATGCTTTTAAAATTTCTGGAAACACAGTTCCAAGTGATTTAGAAATGGAGCCATTCGTTGAAGAAGATTAAATCATTTTTAAAAAATTGGAAACTATCCTCTGGTACAGCAGAGGATTGGGACAATTGGGAACGTGATACAAAACTTAAATATCCTATTAAATGGTTTTTCTTAGAAAGTATACCTAATTGGTTTGATGAAAATATCAGATGGCCAACAGGCAGGTTTTTTATTGATAAGTTATATTGGGGTTTTAAGTATAGATTTATTAAAAAACATCAATATAATATTATTAGACCTAAAACATTAGAACCTGGTTATCATAATGAATATGACTTAATATTACATTCAAATTTTCATATTTTAAAAGAATTTATAGAACAAGAAGAAACTGGCGGAATAGTAGATTGGTCAGCAACATTAGAACATCAACACTTTTGGGATGAATCACATAGATTATTGTATTGGTGGAACAATATTAGACCATATAGAGAAGATTGGCTGATTCGTGATAACCCGTTACCTGATGGTAAAAAGGACTGGCCTAATTCATGGATGCTATATAATAAATATAATAAAACCGATGAATATTTAAAATATACTAATATTTTAAATATTCGAATAAAAGCCGACCAACAATTTGAAAAAGATGACAACGATTATTTAATCAGACTTATTAAAATTCGAATGTTTTTATGGACCTAAGGAAAGAAAATGTATGACATTACAGTATTTACAACAATTTTAATGACAGCATCAATAATATTTAATGGATTTTTATTTATCAAAATGATACAATTTATTATTGATATAAGAAATTCCGGTAGACCTTGTAGAATATTAGATAAATCAATATTATTAGGTGTTACAGCTATAACAATAGTACAAATATTGATACTAAATCATTCATTAATATTAAAGGATAATATTGGTTTATGTATATTTAGTATCAATTACTTTTTATTTGTATTATTTGTTTTGCAACATCTTAAAATTGCTAAATTTAAATTTCACGCCAATCGATAATTACTTAAATTATTAATTAGCCATTCATTTAAAACTGTGTTTTTACACATAAGTGTATCAAAATTTATTGAATGAATTTCTATTGTATCGTCAGTTCTATGAATTGGTGTATTTTCAGATACTGCTTTTGCCATATTATAAACATTTTCAGGTATCACAATTCCAACACATGTTAATGCACCATCTAATGCATCCATAGATTCATAAAACCTATCCCATGGTAAATCATTTTGATCTTCAAATATATTAATAATTTCTTTTAAGTGACTAGAATAACCACCGTTTAATACAATCATTGTTTTATGATTCGCTGCCCAATCTTCTAGAATATCATTTCTATTATCTTTATATTTCATGTGTATATCACTTATACAATGTGCAGTTTGAATACCACGTTGGATATCTGAAATATACATATTAGTAAAAAAATATGCTCTTGATTCCATAATTATTACACCTCTGTTGTTTACGATTTAATAGAAACTATTATATAATATATTTTTAAACATGTAAATGTATTATGGAAAAATATCACGACGTAACATATCTAAAATTATTAAAACAAATTTTAGAAGAAGGTGTAGTAAAAACTGATAGAACAGGAACTGGTACATTATCTGTTTTTGGGACTGATATGAGATTTGATTTATCTGATATGAGTATACCACTATTAACTACTAAAAAAATGAACATTAATTCTATTATTCATGAATTGATTTGGTTTATTTCTGGTAATACTAACACCAAATATTTAAGAGATAATAATGTTAAAATTTGGGATTTATGGGCAGATGATAATGGAGATTTAGGTCCAATATATGGCGCCCAATGGAGAGATTGTAATGGAATTGATCAATTACAAGAAGCTATCAACCTAATAAATGATGATCCTAATTCTAGAAGAATAATTGTTGATTCTTGGAATGTCGCTGAATTATCCAAAATGCAATTACCGCCTTGCCATTGCTATTTTCAATTTTATGTTACTGAATATTCATATGATGATAAATTGGAACTTTTATATTCTAATATGCCCCGAGTGTTTGAGGAATTTGATATAGATAAAGCCATGAAAGATTATCAAATACCAAAAGGCAGCTTAAAATGTAAATTAGTAATGAGATCAAACGATGTATTTCTAGGCAACCCTTTCAATATAGTTCAATATTCAATTTTAACTCATATGGTAGCTCAGATCACTGGATATGAGGCGACTGAATTTATTTATTCTGGTTGTGATACCCATATATATTTAGATCATATCGAACCAGTTAAAACCCAGCTGTCAAGAGATCCATATTTATATGAATCAGCTACGTTGATATTAAATGAACATGTAAATTCAATTGATGATTTTGGATTTGATGATGTTGTTATATCAAATTATAAGAGTTATCCAAGAATAAAGGCAAATGTTTCAAAATAATAGTTTACACTTAACCTATAAAATAGTAAAATAATATTATGAAAATTAAAAAAGATATATTTCAAGACTTACACGAATTAACTATATTAATGACAAAATTAGAAGAATCGATAATGGTTGCTAATTCTTCAGATTTTGAAACTAATTTAGACGATTTATCAACACAAATACAAATAATAAAGGCGAAGAGTAATGACAACGATATT
The DNA here is from genome assembly GCA_034780735.1 of Hyalogyrina grasslei. Taxonomy (NCBI): domain Eukaryota; kingdom Metazoa; phylum Mollusca; class Gastropoda; family Hyalogyrinidae; genus Hyalogyrina; species Hyalogyrina grasslei. Next base: position 111,640 of record JAUZSW010000013.1, read on the forward strand.
TGAAGATACTAAAGAATTTTTACAAAAATTTGAATTAATAACTGGAAATGAAACTCCACATATCACAGAGCACATGCAAATTCGAATTAATCATTTACAAGAAGAATTAAATGAAACTATTAAAGCTTATGAAAGCGGTGATTTAATTGAAATTGTTGATGGACTTATCGATTTAATGTATATTGCTTCTGGTACTTTAAATATGTGTGGTATAAATCCACAATGGCATTGGACTGAAGTACAACGAGTTAACATGTTAAAAGAGCGTGGAATTTCTGAAAAACGTAAACATGGTTTTGATGTTATTAAACCTGAAGGCTGGACTGGTCCTGACCATGAGAAAATTATGAAATGGTATAAAAAATAATGGATAATAAATTTATCATTGTTGAGGGTCAGGATAATTGTGGTAAAAGTACGTTATTAAGAAATTTAAGATCTAAAATTACTAATCCAAATATAATAACATTATCATCCAGTGGCCCTCCTATTGGCAAAGATGAAGATTGGAATCATATACATTATGAATCAGTTTTTATTGAAATGAGTAAATTAGTATTAGATAAAGGATTCGATGTATTAATGGATAGATTTCACATAGGTGAAACTTGTTATGGTCCATTATTTAGAAATTCTAATACTGATTATATATGGAATTTAGAAGAAGAAGCAATTAAAACATTGAATTTAGATGTGTTTTTAATAGTATTAGTGGATGATGGTCAAGCTATTATTAATCGAGATGATGGATTATCTATTGAGAATTCTGCCCACGAATTTGATAAAATCGGTAAACTATTTAAAGATGGATATAATAAATCCAAAATAAAAAATAAAATAATAATTAATATTTCTGAAGATGGATGGGCAAACGTTGATGAAATATATGATTGGATATATTCATAGGAATTAAATAATGCGAACAATATATGTAAGAGATATAAGAGAAGAATTTATACATTTATTAGATACTAAACAATTTGTAAGAGATCGCACTGGAATGAATGTAATTGAAATTATAGGGGCTCAATTTGTCGCAGATAGTCCTTATATTTTTGGTAAACCAAATCAAAATTATATCAAACGGGAAATAGCCTGGTATAAATCCCAATCATTGAATGTTAATGATATTGATGGTAAAGTTCCGCCAATATGGTTAAAGACCGCAGATCCAAGTGGATTAATAAATTCAAATTACGGATGGTGTATCTGGAGTAAAGAAAACCATTATCAATATGATAATGTAATAAAAGAGTTAACAGTTAAACCTGATTCACGTAGATCTCAAATTATATACAATAGGCCATCTATGTGGACCGATTATAAGGAGAATAATAAAAATGATTTTATGTGTACAAATAACACTAATCATTTTATTAGAAATAATAAATTAATTTATATAGTACAAATGAGAAGCAGCGATTCAGTCTTTGGATATATGAATGATTTAGCCTGGCATGAATATATATTTAATAAAATGTATAGTGACTTAAAATTAGTGTATCCAGATTTAATGAAATCTGATTATATAATTTGGAACGCAGCCTCATTACAATTATATGAACGTCATTTTAACTTAATTGATGACTGACTTTGTAACAACTAATTTATATATTAAGCGTCATAATATTACTAAATTATTATATTTCGGGAAAACTACGCGCCGCAATGTTGAAGATTATACTGGATCCGGAACATATTGGAAAAATCATTTAAAACGACACGGAAACAATGTTTCAACTATTTGGACTAAAGAATTTTATGACGAAAATAAAATTAAAAAATTTGCGCTACATATATCAAAAAAATATGATATAGTTAAATCTAAAGCTTGGGCTAATTTAATTATTGAAGATGGAATGAATGGATGGCCGACTGGTTCCAATAATCCAACCCATTTCATGACGGCTGCCCAAAATTATAAGAAGGGTAATAAATTTAGAGGAAAGCGAAGGCCTGAACATTCTATTAAAGTTTCAGGTAAAAACAACGGAAGATATTCTCATGGGAATTGTACCAAAGAAGCTTATGAATTAGAGCGGCTAGACTTTATTGAAACACGTAGAATAGCAAATAGAAAATATATACAATTATCAAAACAGTGTATTCATTGTTATCTTATTGGTAAAGGTCCTAATATGATAAGGTACCATTTTGATAATTGTAAATTGAATCCTGATAATCCACTTAATATTATTGGTGAATTTTCCAGAATTTTAAAAATTGATAATCGGGGAAAATCATATACATGTCCCACATGTGGATTCATTGGTAAAAATTTAGGTAATATGAATAGATGGCATTTTAATAATTGTAAAGTAGGAAAATAAAAATGACAATAAGCGACATTGGTGCTGCAGTTGCAGATAATAAGCGTAGTCTAAAAATAGCGATTGATTTAGTAGGTGGTAAGCTTACATCAAATAAAAAATCCCACAAGGCTGGGTGGGCTTATATGAGGGCAGCTCAATTATCTCATGATTTGGGTGAGATTGTAGAAGTATTACATGATAGGCAGTCATGGGATGATTATGATATTATATATTTGTATCATGGTATGGAATTTAAGGGTTCATTGAATTTATTTGGTGGAGCTAAAGAGGAAGGTGCTAAGTTTTTCGAACGGTTAGTAAATCCAAAATGTAAATTAATATCATTAGATATTCCTATGCCTGATTATGGTGAATTATGTAAAGGTAGAATGAAATCTTGCGATGATTATTGGGCTAATATAAATTGGGATAAAGTTTCTGAAACTTGTTCTAATGTTACTGAATTTTATTCAAATTGTAGTAGTGACAGGTTAGTAATAGGAGATTCTCATAGTTTTTCAGTATGGCAACCCGGTGATATGATATTAAGAAAGGATTCAAGAACATTAAAGGGTGTACTTAGAAAAACTCTTAAAAAAGAAATTGAAGACGCTGGAATAACAACTGCGTTAAGCCACTGTACATTTTATTATGGTAATATTGATATTAGACACCATTTAATGCGTGAAGACGATCCATTAAAAGCTATGTTTATAATTCTTATAGACTATATTAAACAAATCAAATCATTGAATCTTAAGAGTGTTGAATTAGTTTGTCTCCTACCAATAGAAGATGAATCTAGGAGATTACCAAAAACTGGTTACTTTGAAGGTACACCGTTCTATGGTACACGACAAGAAAGAGCAGATCTAGTAGTTTCTTGGAATGGCGCATTGAAAACTATATGTGAACAAAATAATTGGGATCTATATACATGGCCCAAAGAATGGTATACAATGTCACCAATAGATTATATGAAAGAAAAAATGGAGTCCCCAAAAAGTGTCCACCTTGGGCCATTATTTCATAGAACTGTATATTGGCCGGATGATATGCACGCCCTAAAACATATAAACAATTTAATTAATTTTAAATAAATTTATAATGGAAAAATATCAATTATAACGACATACACTAACAAAAACTAAGGATTAAAATGAAACGAAGATTATTAATAACTGTAATTATGGTTTGGTTATCTGGGTCAATACAAGCCGAAACAATAACAGACGGACTCATATCCACATTCAATACAGAATGCCTTAACAAATCAACGACTGACAAATTAATAAAACCAATATTAACTGGTGAACACATTATACCAGTATCGACTAAAAAATTGAAATCAATGTATGGCGCCGATTCTATTTTTTATGGTATTCCCTGGGGATACACAATACATAACCAAATTTTATTAGATGGCAGTGATTATAGTTGTGGTGTATTGACAACTAGTGTTATTGATACTACTCAAATCATCAGTTCATTAAAAAGATTGGTTGGACAAATTGATAATATTATTGAGCCAGACAATTCCAACCCATCCACAGTATATAAGTTTTTAAAGAATGATTCTGATGTGGTAATTCTAGAAGTACATCCAAAACTAATAAAAATCCGATTAATAAAACATTTTAAAACATTTGCGATATTTGGTGATTTTGATGAATTTTGTATTAAAAATGACCAACATCTACATATAGTATTACCAAAATTGTTATCAACCCCTGGGTTTAAATTGTTCCCTTTGTTTTCAAAAAAATTAAATCAAATAGATTATAATCGTGATTTATATGGTGATATGTGGGCTGTTTCATATTGGACTTCGATTACTGGTAATACAGTTATCAATGGTAATGATGGATCCTGTGCTATTAGCATGAGCACAAAGAATATTAATCGATCATTGTTAACAAACTTGATCAAAACTGAATTTAAATCAATTGGTACAATAAGAAGAGCTGGGCTTTCCGCAACAGGATACATAATATCCAAGGATACTTTTATCTGGGGACCTTTGATTCACCGCAACACCTTAACCCTGAGTGTTATACAATCAAAAAAATGAATACAATAAAAAGAATTGGATCTATATTATTATCTATGGCTATTATATATTTATCGCTGCGATATGGTGATTTGCAGTTTTATTGAATTAAATAATGATGAAAATGTTAAAAATGATATACTTGAAAATCTTATTAATTTTTAGATCATTAATTAAAGATATTTTTAAAGATGGACCTTATACTTTTTAAAAGTATAAATAATATAAATAATAATATAAATAATAATATAAATAATATAAAAGGAAACATAATGACATTATTAAAAGAAATATTTCAAATAAATGAGAATAGACAACAAGATGATCAAGGTTTTGAAATGAGTGATTTGCATATAAAAGCTGATAAATTAAATACAATTCTAACTGATTCAGGAAATACTGAAGCAGAAGCTGCGTATGATAAATTTATGGGTGGATTCCAAGATTTGGACGAGAATCCAATAAATTGGTCGGATGCTGATCACACAAAATATATAAAGGGAGCTGAAAAAATTATTAAAATGTATAATTTAAAATGAGCACTTTTAAAGAATATTTATGTTTGAATGAATCTATAACATTTAAAATAGATCTGTTTGATGACGTTTATGCTAATATTCAGCTTGCTAAGGATTTAGGAGCAACTGATATTAAAGAATATCCTGGTAAAACTAAAGGATTCACATTAACTGTTAAATCTGAAAAAATTGGTAAAAAAATATTGGATTCTGTTTATGATCTTAAAACAGCACCAAAGGATAAAAAAGAAGAATTTTATAAAAGATTAAAATAAAGTATACAACAATGGGACCTACATGTTATAATATCATATTATAATGTCAATGTCCCATTTAAAACATTAAACTGAAATGATTCTAAAATATCCACAATTGTTGTTAGATATTATATCTAATATTGTAATGACTATTAGTAAGAATATTACATATAAAACTGAAATTATTAAATATACTAAGTTTTTAGATGATGATACAAAAATCAGCGTAAGAATCTGGTATATTAAAAATAATCTCCATTCGATTATTAAATGTCCGGTATGTAAAATTAACAATAGCAAACAAAGATTTGACAAATTTGGCAATATGATGGCATGTTCTAAAAAATGTTCTATGTCCAAAATAGATCCTGAGACTGGATTAACTGGTTATCAAAAATCAGCTTTAAAAATTAAAAAAACGATGTCCAAAATAGATTCCGATACAGGATTGACTGGTTATCAAGCTCATACTAAAAAGTTTAGAAAAACTATGTCCGAAATTGACTCCAGTAGTGGCTTGACTAAATTAGAAAAAAGATCAAAAAATTCTAAAATTGGTAATTCTAAAATTGATCCTATCACCAATTTAACAGGATATCAAAAAATGGGGCAAACTAATAAGTCCCAAAATTTGAAAATTGATGAGGATACTGGCTTAACAAATTTAGAATTGAAAAATATTAAGATTAAAGAAACAATGCTAGAGATTGATCCTATTACAGGATTGAATGGATATCAAAAAATTGGGGCGACATTAAGGGAAACGATGTCCAAAACAGATCCTGAGACTGGATTAACTGGATACGATATTCAAAAGCTGACGATGTCCAAAATAGATCCTGAGACTGGATTAACAGGATATCAAAATTCTGCGTTAAAATCCAAGAAAACGATGTCCAAAATAGATCCTGAGACTGGATTAACAGGATATCAAGCTAGCTCAATAAAGACAAAGGAAATATTATCGCAAACAGATCCTGAGACTGGATTAACTGGATATCAAAAAATTGGGAAAAAAGTAAAAGAAATTAACAAGAATAAATGTTATGATAAAAGAATTTTAGACGTGCCAAAAGGCTATTCTATACTTACAACTAGAGATGAGTATCAGAGAAATAATTTATTAACATATCAGCACGATTGTGGAAATATTCGATCATCATATTGGCCTTATATTAGATGTACTACATGTTATCCATATGAATACTCAGTGTCAATTGGAGAAAAAGAATTATTATTGTATTGTGAATCATTAACTTCTAATATCGAATCAAATACTAGACATATTATCAATCCATTGGAACTTGACATTTATTTACCGGATTATAATCTTGCAATCGAATACAATGGAGTGTACTGGCACTCATCTGACTCAGTCGAATCCGAGAATCGATACTATCATCTCCATAAGACCAAAGAATGTACAAAATTAAATATTCAGTTATTCCATATCTTCGAGAACGAATGGCAAGATCCTCAGAAACAAAAGATCTGGAAATCGATAATCAGCAATAGACTTGGCCAGTCCTCCAGGATTTACGCTAGAAAGACAGAAATACGCCAGGTGTCATCTAAAGACAAATCTGAGTTTTTAACAGTAAATCATTTACAGGGTAATTGTGTTTCATCTGTGAACTTAGGGCTATATTCTGACGGCGATTTGGTATCTCTTATGACATTTAGTAAATCAAGGTATGACAAGAAGATCCAATGGGAGCTACTGAGATTTTGTAATAAGCTAAATACTTCAGTTGTGGGCGGCGCAAGTAGATTGTTGAAGACGTTTACACGTGGGTACCATGGTGATATAATAAGTTACGCTGATAGGAGAAGGTCGAATGGGAATTTGTATAAGCGTTTAGGCTTTGAGTTTTCGCACGACAGTTCTCCAAATTATTTTTATATGAAATATGGATTATTGGAATCAAGGATTCAATATCAGAAACATAAACTTAAAGATAAATTAGAAGTATTTGACCCAGATATGACTGAGTCAGAGAATATGTATAATAATGGTTACCGTAAAATATATGATTGTGGCAACCAAGTATGGAAATTAAAAACTTAACAATGCCTACTTCTCAAATTGAGATCAAAGCATATCAAAACTGAAATAAGGAAAATAAATGAAAAAAATAAATGTAGCAATTGTAGGTGTAGGAAACTGTGCTAAATCCTTAGTAGAAGGCACTCAATATTATGTTGAAAATCCTGACGATAATGTAGGTTTAATGTATCCAGATTTTGGTGGTTATACATTAAATGATTTAGAATTTGTAATCGGCTTCGATGTCGATAAAAGAAAGGTAGGTAAACCACTACGAGAAGCTCTTCGTTCATTACCAAATTGTGCGATGGATCATGTAACTGAAATTGATAATACTGCAGTGTCATCGGCTGCCTTGGTATATTCTGGCCCAGTTTTAGATGGTGTAGCTGATCACATGTTAGAATTACCTGAAGATATTTCTTTTAGAATTGGCGCTGAGCCTGCAAACTCTAAAGAACATATTATCGAATTATTAGAATATCACAATGTTGATATTGTTTTAAATTATTTACCCGTCGGTAGTAGAAAAGCTTCCGCATTTTATATAGATTGTGCAATTGAAGCAGGTTGTAATGTTGTTAATTGTATTCCTACTTATATAGATTCTAATTCTGCTCAAAAATTAGAACAAAGATTTATTGATAAAGGTTTAACAATTATCGGGTCAGATATGAAATCAGCATTTGGGTCTAGTAGAATGTCTGAGGTATTACAATCTGCTATGTTAGATGCTGGATTATTAGTAACCCAGCATATACAAATGAATATGGCTTCAAATTTTACACAAGGTAAAGAAAATATTAGAAGCGGAACAAGTCATAATACTGATTTTGCTAATATGAAATATCAAGAAAGATTAAAAGATAAGCATATTTCAAAAGAACGTGTATTAAAAGGCCAAAATATCGTAAGAAATATTCCAACAGATGGGATGACATTATACGCTGGCCCAAGTTTATCAGTAATGCAAAAACCAGGTGGTAAATATATTGGTACTGATAACAAAGTGGCAAATTTCGATATTGTTGCTTTTGGTTGGGCTGGCGCAAGATATGAAATTAGCGCTAGATTATCAGTTCAAGATTCTGCTAATTCAGCTGGAATTGTTGCGACAGCTATTAGAGCGTGTAGAGTTGCAAATGAATTAGGTATTACAGGATATTTAAGAGGGCCATCTGCGTATTCTCAAAAATCTTCTCCAGTATCTATGAATCCAGACGACGCTAAATATGAAATGGATTCATTGCATCGCAGAATTATTACTGATCACACTAGGCCCCAATTAAAAGAAAATAATCCTGTATCTAGTGATTTACCATGGACATTCCAAGTTGATGCAACCGATTACGAATAAGATTATGATGTATATTAATGGATTTGATTGTGATGGTGTTATTAGTATTCCTGGTGGTGGAGTATATCCGGGCCCAACAGATGTTATTATTACTGGCCGGTCATTTGAGGAGAGAACTGAAACTCTTGAATATTTAGCATATCGTGGTATTAAAAATGAAGTTTATTTTAATGATTTAAAATTTGATGATAAGACTCGGGAAACAAGTGGATTACATAAAGCTAACACTATTAATGACTTAAAGAATATTAATGTTATTATTGTTAATTTTTGGGAAGATGATGATATCCAAGCCGATGTTATTAGATCATTATGTCCTAATGTAAATGTTATAATGGTTGTTCATGATTTGATTGAGAAGGGAAATGTTCGAAGGGATTCTTATGGTAATGAGGTTAATTAATGTTAAATAAAACAGTTAATGAAATTTTTAAAATTGATGGTAATTATAGTGTTGAGTTTTATGAAAACATTGGTTTAAGTTTAGCAAATACTTATACTCGTTCCAAATGTGAAAACGATCCTAAAACTAAGGATGTTTATAATATGTCATGGAGAGGGGCTGGCGGCAAAAGAACTATTTCAGCTTGTCCAACTCTATCTCAATGTAAAGATAAATTACCTGCTATCAATTTTTCAGTATTAATTAGCCAAGGTTTTAAAATTCTTGAAGATGAAAATGGTATACAAACCCCATTAGTACGATGTGCTATTAGTGGTATATGGCATTATGCTAATGAGATAGAATTAGATCATATAGTTGCATTTGGTATATTTAAATTAGATTCTACTAGATTGCCATATGGTTTCCATATTTATGATAATGTTAGATATATATCTAATGATCATCATGTAGCAAAAAATCTATTAGATGCTGAGAAATTAGCTAAAATGAAGAAAGGTATATTAGTATGAAATTTAAATATTTTGGTAAGCCCAATTTTAATGTGATTGAAGTTGAGGGTATTAAAGATAAGCGATTAGATTTAATTGTTAGGCCTGAAACATCTGATTCAGCTATGATTAAGGAGTGTGTTACAAATTATTCTGATATTGAATTTAAAGAATCTGATATTGTTATGGATTTAGGTGCCAACATTGGGGGCTTTGGTAAGATTGCGTTAAATTCTGGAATTAAACAGTTAATTTGTTTTGAGCCTGATAGATTTAATTTTGAATTGTTATCATATAACTTGAGAGATTTTGATATTGTTGAATTATATGAGGCGGCTGTAGTTGGAGATGATTCAGATGTGGTAACATTTGTTATTAAAGATAATAAGAATTCAGCATGTTCAGGTAAGGTTAATAATAAGAGTAAGATTTCTGATAAGGTATTTCATAGTCAAACTGTTAAGGCTGTTAATTTTGATGAAATGTTAGATAGGTATAAGCCAAATGTTTTGAAGATTGATATTGAAGGTGGCGAATATTATATATTGAATAAGTCTTTGCCTGCCTATGTTGATACATTGGCAATAGAGTTACATGGTTCAAATAAATCTGATTATTTGAAAATGTTTAAAGTATTAGATTATTTATTGGAAGAGTGGGATATTGATTTGATTGATCCTGTTTGTGTTTTCCAAAGTTTACAATTAATGAATATTGTATTACATCGAAAGAAATTTTTAAAATTGGATTATAATTTTTCTGATATTGATAATATGAATTTAAGAAAAGTTAAAATAAATAATATCGATATTCAAACTATTAGAGATAATAAAAAGGATCAATCTGATATGATGAAATTATTAATACACCATTATAATAATGAACTTAAACTAATATTAGAACTTGGTATGCTATATGACTGAAAATAAAAGAGCATTATTTACTTTAAGCATAATTACAATGATGTTACGGCGCATTAACGAATGCGAATTAAAGTTATTAAGACAATTTATAGATCATCACCACTGCTATACAAATGGATTTATAAATAAAAATAATAATGCAGCCTGGGAAAAAAGAGATTATCATATATCTTCTAGTACTACAATTTCAATAGAAGCTGATAAATATTTAAAATCAGATGGGCTCACCACATTAGATCATGCTATACCCATTAAATGCATAATTAGTATATTAAAATCTGGAAATAATTTATATGAATTTGAAATAGATAATATTTTAAAAAATCATATGTTTTTAGTTACTATTACTAAAAGTGAAAATGAAAAATTAAATAAATTGGGTTTACAATCTAAAATGCCAAACGAATATTATAATAAAGATAACGTTTTATATAATGATCCATTGGCAAGATATAAAATATCAGGAATAATTTTAAGAGATTTTATTAATGAAAAGATATAATTTTACACAATTAGCACCATTAAACAAATTAATGTCTTCAGTAACTGATGAAAGCAAATATATTAATTCATCTAATGATGAAATATTAAAAGAATTAAAAGATATCGATGATAAGTTAATTGAGCGCTGGGTAACATCTAATAATACTGATTTTTCTATTTATCAAGATATAGCATATCAAAAAGCTGGGTTATATTGCCACCTTGCTATGACAAAACGATCATGCAACGAAACAATGAAATATATAACGAATAATATAGATGCGCCATCTAAATTAGATATATTTGATGATTATAACGGCATTGGAACAAGTACTATTTTCTTAATGCTTCAGGGCCTTAATGTTTCATATTTTAATGATAATGATCTACAAATTGATTCATTTAAAAGATTGTGTAAATTGCATAATCTTCCAGTACCATTTAATGATATTAATAGAGAAAGAAAATATGATATTGTTCTTTCATATGAGATAGCAGAACACTACCAAAAACCTGTTGAATATTTAAACTCCTTATTATTAATGTTAAAGCCCGGAGGAATTTTAATAATTTCACATAGCATGAATTATCCGGACGCCCCCGGTCATTTTAAATTTTATAATATTGATGGTGTTGATTATTGCAACAAATCAGCAAGCAGAAAATTTAATAATAAAATAAAGGAAAAATGTGTACAAATACATAGAGGGTGGAATGGTACTCCTTTATTTTACAGAAAACTAAATAAATCTAATTTATATGATAACTAGAGAAAGTGTAGGATTGCCACAAGAACCAAATTATGATTATGTTATTACCCCTGGATATAACATTGACGATGGATTTAATCCTGATGTAAATTATTCAGAGTTAAGAACTATAAGTCCTGAATTATCAAAGAGATTATGGGCAGAGGTTGATATGGATATATTGCACGAGATGCGGTATTTTATTCATAATGTCCAGAAGGGTTGGGAAGTTAAGTATAATTTAATATCAGAGTCTGAATATATTTTACCTGAGCCTGCGTTGCATTTAGATGTAGAGTATTTTGCCCAGTGGGCAACATCAGATAATCGTTTACGGTATATATGTGAGAATATAGTTACTAATCCAAATATAGGATTGATTGATAAGATCGGGAATGGATTAGCTTCCCATTTTTATGGCGCAAGAGGTGTACATCAGGTTATGACTGGGGAGGATGATCCTAAGAGGGCTTTAATTGATTATACTAAATTGGCCCAAGAGCAATTAGAGTTTAAAAAAACCGGCCACCTTGGTGAGTATACGCTTCATATTAGAGAGTTTTTTGAGGCCCAAAAGAAACGCGGTCTTAAATTTTGGGGTACCACAGAATTACACACTAGTATACAAACTGCCGGGCGCAGATTTGTTAATGATTGGTATTTAGGTGAACGATTACATGATAATAAGGGTACTACTGCTAATGTAGCCGAATGGATTGCATCCTGGAAGAATAGCGGATTAGTGCAACAGATGATTGATAATTCAGGTATTAAGTCTATGTTTGAAATTTTAACTTCAGAGTCTGGTATCGGGGATTATTATGGGTTCCATGGAGCATCTGATTTAGCTTTATGCCCCGAGTTGAACGCGTATATTGATGAGAGATTTGTTATTCCTGGCCCTGGTGCTGTCGCTGCATTGGATATAATGTATCCTAATATTAAAAAACGTGATATATCTTATTCTGATAGGATAGTGTGGTTGCGGGAAAATCAAGAAGCGCTGTTAGGTTTGCCTATCATTCATGAATTTTTCCACGATTTTGAGGCAAATGGATTAAAGATATTCCCTGAGAAGATTAATGAAATAAAGACGGTGCAAGCCGAAGTACTTCATTGTCAATTTGGTATATTTTTAGATTTGAAAGCAAATCCTAAGAAAATATCAAAACGAAAAGTTTCAAATAATAGTATTGAGAAGTGTATTATCCCTGATTTAATTACATGGTAGAAGATTATGAAAATAAATTTAATAGTAGCGTTAGATAATAAAAATGGTTATGCCAAGAATGGGTTAATTCCTTGGATCGGTGAAGATTTTGCTAAAGAAGATTTAAAGAATTTCCGAAGAATTACAATGGGCCATACTTGTATAATGGGCCGCAAAACGTATGAAGATACTGCTCGTTTTACAGGTAAAAAGGATATATTACCTGGTAGAGATTGTATTGTATTATCACAAAAGCCCGGCTATTTCATATCAAATGAAACATTAGTATTTAGTGATATGAAATCAGCTTTAGATAATGTAGATTTAAGGAAAGCAGTTTTTATTATTGGCGGCGGCTCTCTATTTAAAGAGGCATTAAAATGGGATATAGAATCTATATATTTGACTAGGATTAATAATGATTACGGCTGTGATCAGCATTTCCCATTTGATAAAATGTTGGAATCGTATTGGAGTCCCAATGAATGGAGATCTAAAGAATTTCCCGATCTTTTTTATTACAAATATATTAAAAGGGATAAAGTATGATATATGTTGCGAGCCCGTATTGTGCTGAAACACAAAACGAAATGAATTATCGAGCTGAAACAGTTGCTGAATATACTGCACATTTGATGGTTAATGGTATAACAGCTTTTTCACCAATTGTTCATTGTCACCAATTATTAAAATATGAAGAATTTCCTAGAGATTGGGATTTTTGGAAGCAACATGATTATACATTTTTGAAAAAATCAGAAGAATTACATGTATTAATGATTCCAGGTTGGGAGAAATCAAAGGGTGTATCAGCAGAAATTGATTTTGCTGTTTTTAATGATATGAATATTGTTTATGTTGATTCCAGCACATTTATGGAGGTCCATTAATAAATACATTTGATGATGTAAGAAAGCTAATTAATTGTGATCAACATTTCAGTGTTGATTGAAAAATATTGATTTCCAGTTAAATGGAGATCTAAATCATATCTAGATGTATGTTGTTAAACACATTATGTCTTGATACGTAACCTTTAAATTATTTTCAAATCGAATGATTAAACGAATCAGCAGTAAAAGTATAAATAATAATAAGAATATTACATATGTACTACGATATTATGATAATGGTGTTGATGGCCAAGTTGGAATATTTGATAAAGTTTTTAACAGCGAATCAATATCATCAGAATCAGTAATAAAATCATGGATTCATGATATAATATTAAAAAAAACAGGTATAAACTGTGATATATGAAAAGGAATTGAAATGACGTCATTACGAGAAATGGTTGACAATTTAGTCAATGAGAAAGAAGAAGATGCTAAAATTAAATGAAGATTCTGATAACGTTATAATTCCGAATGATTTAGGCGAAGACACTTAAGGTAATTATATTATAATGAAGCTTTACGAAATTAAAAACCCCAACTCATCTGTAACTTATGCTGGATTAAGGTTTACAAAAGATACAATTAAATCGTTTAATGATTTAGCTGAAAACTTTAAGATTCCAAATAAATTACCAAATAATGAATATCATTCTACGTTATTATTTTCTAGAAAAAAATTACCAGATTATGAACCAATCGGTAAACTTAAAATGTTATTAACAGGTGAAGTTAACAAATGCGCAATCTGGCCTACACAGAGTGATAATCCTAAAAATTGTTTAGTGTTACTATTCAAATGTGAAGAACTATCAGCCAGACACAACTGGTTAATGAAAAAACATAAAGCGTCATGGGATTTTCCTGAATATATTCCACATGTAACATTATCTTATGATGTTGGTGAAGATTTTGATTTATCGGAAATAAATAAATATTTAAAAGATAATGAAGTAACAGTTGAAATGGATGAAGAATATTCCGAAAAATTAAATTTATCAGAGGGCTGCTAATATGAATGAAGGATATAGAGATATTATTCCAGGTTTTGGATATATTCCAGGTTTTGGATATATTCCAGGAACTGAAGGTTGGATTATTATTGGAGATAAAATATGAAAAATGATACAACTTGGGAAGTAATATCAATTGGGCTGGCTAATATGAATACTAAATTATTGAGTATTGAGCAGGACTATGGTACTATAAATGAAGAAGATTTGTGGTTTAAATTATCAGCTGGAGAAGGCTGGGGTGGTTGATGTTGTTAAAAGAAATATCAGATTCAGATTTTAAATTATTTGAACATTTTAAATTATTTTTAGAAAGTTCTATGAATTTACCTAGTCAATTAGCTAATTTGCATAATGATTTAGAATCTATTGGTGTTGAATATGCTGTGATTGGTGGTTTAGCCTTAGGTCCTCATAACTATATTAGAATGACAACTGATATGGATATTGTAGTATCTAAAAAGACTTTATCAAATCTACAAAAATTAATAGGTTTAGGCTATACACTTAGGCCTGGTTCTAATAAAAATATGTATATGCATATAATGAATTCAAGAATACCTATTGATATTTTAGTTGAAGATCAAATTGAAAACAAATTTAAAATACCGAATCCATTAACATTTAGAAAGAAAATAAATGGGGTTTGGTTTGCAAGCTTAGAAGGATTAATACATTTAAAGCTTATTGCTTCTAGAACACAGGATATCGCTGATATCAAAGTATTAATTAAAGAAAATGAATTAAATATTAATTTTTATAAAAAATTACCAAAGGGAACACAAAAACTTTTTAAAAAATTATTTAAATAAAGAATTCAGATGACGATGATTTAATAGGTAAACAAGACGCGAGGGCAGAACTCGCCAGCTCCACGAAGAATTTATATATTGGGGTTGAATTAGGATCGATTGGTTATTGAAAGATTATTTGATGGATAGTTAAGAAAAAACTCTAAAATCAAACTTAAATTTAATCGCAAATGATGAATTTTTTGGTAATGTAGCTATTGCAGCATGATTACCTAAGGTTTAAATAGTACCTTATTACCAAAACTATAAAAAAACCGAAATGTTGCGAAACACTCGGTTTTTTATTGTTTCTTAATCTAATCCCCAAAAACATGGAGTTATAAGTTGTCTTCTTCCGGGCATTCCATTCTTATGAATTTGTTCTACTAACGCAGTTCTCCATCCTTTAACTGTAATAACTTTCATTCTATTATTTGAATAATCGTCCAATAACCATTTTCTGTATAATAAAGACCAAATAAAACAAACAAATTTATTCTTAGTCTTAATTGGTATTATTGGTATCATATTAATAATAACAGTCTTTCTTATATATGACGATATACTATTAAAAAAATTCATTTAAATATTCCCACTGTTAATCCTGATGTAAATAATACAAAACCTAATAGAAATATATTAAATGATCCTGATTGTTTGAATATGTCAGATAAACTATATCCATCTTTCATTAATTTATCAGTAAGATACCACATTGACATCATAGTAATAATGCCACCATATATCAATAATTCATGTATGCCGCCAATAAATCCCCATTGCCAGGACCATTTCATAATATTACCTATATTCCAATAAAGTTCTATTATAACATAAATTATTAAAAATTAACATCCTTTTCATCACATTGTATTAATAAATCAGATTTTAATAAATCTCCAGGAGTAATTCTATTTGTTCTATAATCTAATAACGCTTTACCACCCCTTTCCGCTGCATATCCAATCAATTCTGAGCAAAACCATTTCTCTGAATACTGCCAATTTCTACTAAATAGATTACCTATGAGTGCTAAAATATCATAATCTTTACCTTCTTCTGCAAATGCTATTTTCATTATTTGTTCTTTTTGATACGCTGTTACTGGTATTTTGTAATATTCTATATGTTTAAATGTTATCTTTTTATAGTATTCATCATCAACATAACTAACACCAACATCAATATCACTACCAAAATATTGGCCAGGTCCTACCATGAATTCTACATGAGACGGCCACTGTCTAGTCCATGTTGAAATTAACCATGATGCTACTGATTTAACTGAAAAGAATCTTAAATAAATATATTCTATTTTTTCCTGCATTATTTTTTACCTCTAAAATTTTTGATTGGGTTAAAAGAAGTTGTAAATCCTTTATTTTCAGTTTCTATTGTATGACTTGGTTTAATTTTAAATCCTATTCGTAATCTAATACCTTTATTACTATTTCCCCACTGGCGAGTGAAATATAAACCACATTGTAATAAATTTTCAATCTTAACCCAAACTAATTGATAGCCATCTTCATGGAATCTATCATTAACTATTTCTTGTCCAAAATAACCAGAATCAGTCATTTTTGATAATTTACACGAAAACATTTTGGTCATTCTTAAATTATTTACTGGATTTCTCCATGCACACCATACAAATTGATTTAAATATAATCTTCCATTTTTAAAATAAGAATCTCTATTCATCCATCTACCAGCATGATCACCATAACATCCATCAATTTCATTTCCCCATAACCAAAAAAGTTTAGGCATAGTTTTCATTGACCAACCATTTTCATTCATTGTAGATTTATCTTCTTTAGCGAATAATAAGGCGATCGGCACAATAATAAAGCCCAATATCCATAATGGTAATCTCACAATAAATAATACAAATGAATAAATTAATGTATAAAAAATATACAGTCCGTGTTTCATATTAATCTCCTTTTAACATCTATATTTATTAAAATTTTACACAAAAATGGACAAATATCTTTAACAATATTTGTCCATTTTTTATTTATATTGATTCTTTCTTTTAGATTGTGTTTTCCAAGATTTTTCATTATGAGAATAAAAATCATCCCAAACATCAGCTAACATACTTTTACTTCTTTTACTTCTACCTCTTATATTATATTCATCAACATTAAACCATTGCTTCTTTTCTTGAAATGTTTTAATACTACGATGGTGGCCATGTGCTCCGCGCTTTTTTCCACAATCATATCTTCTAGTCCAACGACATGAAAAATCAGGTTTATTTGCATCCCATTTACGGCATAAGCCTACAAGTCTATCTCTATCGTATAGATTACCTAATTCATCATATATAACAGTAGCATAAGAAGAAAAATAATCTCCAACGATAGGAGCAGATTTATGTTGATATATTTCATTGACTATTGTATTTTTAATAAAAAAAACAGTAGATCGTTTAAAAAAATCCTCCAGTGTTGGATATCTTCTTACGTGTAATTCACCTAAAATATTATAGTGATAGGCATAAATTCCAATTTGTTTTTGATAGTACATTAGTACCTCCTATTAGTTTAATTAAACTAATGGAAGCCTATGTTCCTACTATGTAATATTTTAATCATTTTGTTCCTATTTCGCTATGTGAACCTAAGTTTAATAATTCTATTGTATCTCCAAAAATCCTATAAAGAATTACAACTTGTTGTCCTTTAATATGAGCAGTTCTCATACCTTTTAATTTACTATCAGGAGCTAGAGCGTGATCATTAAATTCGCGTGGTATATCTTTACCAGCTTTCAATAGATCAATAAACTTTTTTAAGGGATATATTACCCGCTTATCATGTTTATGTTTTTTAAATCCTTTTTTATATGGATTTTTAATTATTATATCTTTTATTGTGTTAGCTTGTTCTAATAATGTTTTTAATAGTTCAAACATCTGTTAAGCCCAAAGTCTTTCATATTCTGTAATATCATCATTCAAAAAAGATAATAATTCTAAATCTTCAGCTATTTTCGAATTACTAGTGTGAATATCTCCTTCAACTAAAAATTCAGTTGAATTTTCATCAACGTTGTATTCTTCTAATAGATCTTCTAATTTAGACATAACAATTCCTTTTAATATTATTTATACTAATTCAGTGATATTTTCTTCAGTTAATGTAACGTTTGAATCCATTATAGCGACACTAAATAATGATTGAAAATCAAATGTGTAATTTTTCAAATTATTAGAATATATCATATAAACATTGTTAGCTATTTCGTCAGTTATTTTAAAATCACCATAAACAATTTCAAATATATCTAATAAATCAACAACTTCTGCTACCTTATGTTTTATATCATTCATGTAACGATCACATAATATTGGAAACAACTCATAATCATTATATTGTATATTTTCTAAATCTTTTTCAGTATAACCATCAGATAGAATTTTATATTTTCTTTCATGAATATCAGTTATTAAATTGTAACCAACCATTTTATGTCTTAAGGATTGATATTTTTCAATTTGTTCTGCTGAAACCCTTCTAATAACAGGTTTCAATTTTAATTGGATTTCTGAAATCATTTGAGTGCTATTCATGTATAATACCTTAAAGTTTAAGTTAGATCTATTATATCACAAATCCAGGAAATGTATACCTTTATTTTACGACTTCTAAAATTTCCAATCGACTACATCTCACCTTATTGCCCTTATGAACCAAAGCTTTCACATCTTCAATCCTAGCTCTCACCCTCAATAACAAACCAAAGCTATAAAAATACCATCAAATATCATGGGAGAATCCTGATATTTTTATCTATTTTAGCCCACCATTTTATTCGATGTTTATTTAATTTTGGAAATTTCCAAAATATTGACCAATCGTTTGATATTATCATTTCATTAATACTAAAATAAGTATTATCACATCTGGTTATTAATTGATATTTTTCTTGATTAAAATTTGGTATAATTCCTAAATTGGGAATCCACTGTATATTAATATTTTGACTTTTTAAATCTTCTAATCTTCTAATACTCATAATTACAAATCAATTGTATTACTATCATATACGTTATCTGGCAATGATTCAAGTTCTTCATCCCAATAACCATCTTTTTTCATATCCCTAATTATAGGTCCCTGTGGTTTCATATTTTTAAATATACAAGCCCATTTAGTAGGTCCCCATTGTTCATTATCTAAAAATAATTTTATCAATGGTTCAATTTCAGTCCATTCCAATTCTTCAGCATCGCCCATGCCCCAAGCAAAAACATCATTAGTATTAACAAATAATCTAATTAATATTCGATCACCATCTTCATAATTGTTTATCCAAACTACTTCTTCTTTTAATAATATTGCTAATGCTTCACCTTCACTAAAATCAAGATTTCTTCCAATATCACTGAAATCGAACCATAATCCTTCTTCAATGTTATACTTATCTTCTACTATTTTATTTAATTCTTTCCACGTTTTCAATATAATCCCTCACTATATAACCAGGTTTCTGAATCATTTCTTTCTAAATTTAATGGTTGGCCACTATTTTTAACAATTTTTAATGATTCTTCTCTATTATGAAATTGCCCGAACTTATCGATAAATCCTTCGGTTGGCATAGATTTATCAATATCCAATATTCTCATTTGACTATTCATTAATTTATCAAAATGTCTAGCGCTAGCTATTATTTCGCCATTTTTAAACTTTACCGCTGCACAAACTATATGATTGGAAGAATTAACATATTTAATTTCAGTTAACGTATCTTTCCAATCTTTTGACCCGGTATATAAAATAGTCGAATATACTTCATCATTATGGCCAACCCAAAATCCATCAAGCATTGTTGGTTCTCTATTAGCCCTATAAAACGTAACTGATAAATTCTTATTAACAGTAAGATACGTATAGCCTTCTTTCTTAGCTAATTTTACTAATTTTGATAATTTCATTATATTCTTGGATTGTTTATATTAACTATAGAAGCTTCAGTATAATAATACATTTCAACATTTTCATTTAAAGTCTCAGTATGATTAACATTATTACTTAAAACAATAATTAAAAATAAAAACATATTAACTGAAGCATATAGAATATGAATATTTGGATTTTTATTATCCTGTAAGCTTTTTATAGAAAAGTATAAAATAAAAGATACTAATAACCACACAACGCCATAATAGAAATATTCAGACACTAACATTAAAAAATCTAACATAATAACCTCTATAAATTTAAATTAATACAATTATATCACATTCTACGGAAAAGTAAACATTTATTGTATACCATTATTTAAATATACTACAGCTTCCACAAACGTAGATAATGAAACAACAAAAAAGAATACTGAAAACAACTTCATTATCAATTTCCTCTTCTTATACCCATTATATCCTAAATATATACATACACCCAATAAAAGTGTTGCACACATTATTAATATTATTACTGAAATCATTCCCATATTCTATTCCTGTTTATCTGAATGTCTACTACAACACCATAATTGATTAATAATAGGTACCATTATGAATTTGAACTACTTGTCGTCCTGGTTACATTGATTCTATCTCTTGCGAAATAATATAAACCTTCTGATACTGTAATTAATTCCCAATAATCTGAAGCTAATCTGTTTAATGATAATTCAACTGTGGCTCTAGAGTCTGTATTTAATACTTCAACTTTATATTCTTTCACTATTTTGTCCTGTTAAATTCTATACTGGTATCTGAATATTTGGGAGCAAATGATATAATCGTCACCCCGAACCCAAAATAAAAAATTAAATATGCTATTGCTAACTGTTTTTTCATAATATGTAATATTCTAAAAATATTTGAATCCTGTAAAATATCCAAGTTGCTTACCATTTTTTTGTTTATCCATTTCAGATATTAACATTTGGCTAGACAACTTGGTATTTTCGTTAATTAATATTTTAATACAGAGTTTAATACCGTCTTCAACTGTTAATTTATTTTCTTCTGTCATTAACTTTAATTCTTGTAAAAACGGATTTTTGTTAATAATTTCTAAAAACTCATCATCATTCGGAATGTCAACTTGTTCTATAAACGCTCTTATAAATTTATTCATTATCGTATTATAACATATAGGAATTAATAAATAAACATATATTTAAGGAATTAATAATGAAATTAAAAGAATTATTAGAAACAGTTGATACTACAAGTAAATATCATGATGATAGAATGAAAGAACTAGATTCTATTAGTAAAATAATAACCCAAAAAACTGAAAAGAATTCTCCAGAATGGAAACAATGGGTAGATAAATATAATGAAGTTAGAAATAAATCTAAAAACAAAGACTTATTCCACGCTGAATATAAAGATTTAGAACCATTATTAAGACTTGGACAAGATATTATCAATAAATCTTAAATTACATCAAATGAAAGTTTGGAGATATTGAAGTATTTGCTATTGTTAATTCCGCTGATATATCATCAATAATTCCAGCCTGAACCATTTTTATACATGAAGGACATCTTCCACAATGTCCTTCAATTATTGTTCTATTTTCGCACCACACAACATATTTTGAAGAATCTTTTGGTAACATATTCCAAAGTTCTTCTTTTTTCATTTTCATTACTGGAAAAATAATCTTAACTGGTTTATATCTTAATAGATTTAAAGATTCATTAACCTGTTTTACTTCTTCAATGTAAGAAATAGCGTCATCATTCATTATATAACCAATTGCTATAGTATCAAATCCTGAGCTATTAAAAATATCTGCTGTAATCCATAAATATAATTGTTTTAAAATTATATTTTCATTAATACCACTATTAAGAATTGAACCTATTTCTCCAATATATTCAAATTCATATGGTTCGAAATATTTTAATAGATTTGATATAGCATTTGTTTCTCTATTATATAATTCATCAACTGAATGTTTTACATATCCAGTTTTAACCTTATATCCGTCTGTTAATAGCTTCCATATTAAGGCAGTAGAATCTATGCCACCGCTCCAATATACAAATACTTCTTTTTTCATGTAGTCTCAATTATAACTCTAGCTGTATTAATAAGAATATCCACAAGCTGATCAGATAAATTAAATCTTTCTTTTTGTTTATGGATCATTTTTTCAGTCTCTTCTAAATTATTTTGATATAATGGATTAGATGCCATCCAATCAAATAACATATCAGAAATATCAATTAAGTTCATATCATTTATGCCATTATCAAAATGTTCAGGATGATGTCTGTTTTCACTATAATGATGTTGAATAGCATCATCAATTTGTTGAATTAGTTCATTATAACCAGTACTCAAATATTCATGATCATTTTTAAAATCTTGAATATTTCTAGAAAACATCGATAACTCAGGCTCTCTTAATTTAGAATTATCATGATCATTAATTTGCTTTAATAATACATTTATAAATTTATGAGTTAAAATATTAATCTCATTTTTATGTAATATAACTCTAGAAATTAAAAGTGATTTATTTAATTCTTCTTGCATTATCTTCAACCTTTTATAACATTATAAACAATATTTATAAAGATTTAAAATTGTTAAACGTTACAATTGAACTAACAAACCATTTAAAATTTCAATTTTCTACCTTTTAACCAACCTTTGCTAGCTAATAAAAATTCATGCACAACTCATCTTTTACTACATTTTCAGTTATATATTCAGCTTCTTTATCAGCTAATTATATTTCTTTTCTTGTCATTTATATGTCCTTCTTTATATTATCTATAAAGAAAGTACCATTAATGACCTCTGGGCCCTCCCAGATTTGAACTGGGGACCACCCGATTATGAGTCGGACGCTCTACCGCTGAGCTAAGGGCCCTTATTTCATACTTCTTCTACTAATTGACTTATTTTTTCGCTTAAATTATCATTTTCCGCGTTTAAAATGTCTATTTCTTCTTCATGTGAAGAATTTTCAGCATTTAAATTATCATTTTCCTGTTCTAATTCATTGATTCTTTCACCTGAATCCTCACTTTCAGATATTAATTCATTTATATCATAAACATAGTGTCCATTATATTCTTGCACTAATGTTTCAATTATATCAGTAACTTCTTTGGATAAACTATCATCAGTTAATAATCCTTCTAAATCACTTAAGCTTGTTTCAAAATCTCGTTTATTTGATTCTATCATCCTATTACCTTTTCTGGATATTTTTTATAATCTCTACGGCTGTTCATAGAAAGTGCTAATGTATATGGACAATTCTTAAAATGTTTAATTAAGCTTTTAGCTTTGGATGCTGTTATTTTTTTACCATTTTGATATTCATTTACATTGCTGAAGCAGTGAATACATTGATAAGATGTATCACATGAATAAGACTCTTGTTCATACATAATACCATCAACTAAAACACCATCAATTAATTCATATACATCTTTAGTTTCAAACATCATAAATTTCCTTAAACGTTATAATACAATTATCTAACACACTCAAAGGTATAATGATATTTCCTTCTTCAATCCTTAAATTAAGTGGAGTTTTATGAATTTGTGCCTGCCTAGTTTTAGCTTTCATATTAAATTTTAACATATCTTTCAGCTTGGATATCATCAATTCTTTTAATTTTCAGTTCATTAATTAATTTTTGTAGTACGTTTCTAACAACCATCCAATTTTTAATTTTTAATTCACTGCTAATTGATGTTACTATATCTTTCCACAATACTTCTTCGTTACTATTATTAAAATTATTTAAAATTATATTTTCAATATTTTCTAATTTGGTCATTTTGCATTACCTATAGGGTAAGTTTTGTAAAATGTGAATCTATTATATACCAATATCCAACTGAAGTAAACAATTTTTTGTAACTATACTGAGATTTGAACTCGGATATTCTTCTTTATGAGAGAAGTTCTTTACCAGATTAAGATATATAGTTTTAATATGGTGGGAATGGCGGGATTTGAACCCGACGACACCTCGATTAAAAGTCGAGTGTTCTGACCATGCTGAACTACATTCCCATATTGGTGGTTCGTATAGGTATCGATCCTATGTTTCACGATTATCAGTCGAGCGTTCTACCATTGAACTAACAAACCATTTAAAAAATGTGGAGCAAGCCGGATTTGAACCGGCAACCTTCTGCTTGCAAAGCAGGTGCACTACCAATTGTGCTATAGCCCCATTTACTGCTCTTAGAAACTAAAAAACCAAAATCTAATTAAAAATTTTGGTTTGTATAATTTCAAATATTTAAAAATTTACAAACCTGAGTCTCCATCATCTATAATGGCTTTCATAATCTTCGTCGCTGTTTTAAATATTGTATTATTCATTGTATTTCTATTTATAAAAATTGTTTTAAATATTTTTGTTCGTGGCAATATTAATTAAAATATTGCCACGCGCTACATTAATAGGGTAGCACCTATATCCAGTTAGCGAATGATCAGATAGTTTTATATATCTATTCAGTTACCACCCACCGATACTATTTTGATTTATGTAATCTAAGTTTTAATGTTAAGTATCGTAATGGACTAAACTATTATATAACACTAAGCTTATCGATATGTTATATAACTAAATCATTAAAGCTATTATAATATATTGGTTTTCAATTGTAAACTATTTTTTATAGTTTTTCTAATTTATTTTTAACATTAACTAGGTGTTCTTTAATAGATTTAATATATTCTAATCTATTACCTTCTAGGATTTTGTTATAATCATCTTTAATTTCAGCCATATCTGAAATAAATTGTTTTCTTTCTTTGTCGGGTAAATCCCAAAGTTTTTTATCTATTTCTTCTGAGATTGAAATTTTTAATTCATCTGGGTTTATATACGGATAGTATTCAATTTCTTTAGGACTAACAACTATTGTTCCGTTGCTAGTTGATTCTGTTAATATGTCTTTTAATAATGTCATTATTTTATCCTAAATAGTAAATACTTTATTCATTTCTTCAAAACTTACTATTTGATCTTTTCTTTCTTGTTCAAATTGTATTTCTAAGTTATCAATCATTTTGATAACTTCTTTAAAATGTTCTTCGGGTACTTGTGTTTTTCTCATTTCTTCAAGCGCTTTAAGGTATACTGAATTAGTTACACCAAAATCTAATGACATTTTATGCTAATAATAAAGCTTCATAAGCTTCTAATGCTGATCCAATGCCTGATAGGGTAGCAAAAATGGTATTTTCTAAAACCGTTAATCTTGAATTTGTAATAGTGAACGAAATATTATATTTAATTTCAGTATTATTAGCTTTTTTATCGATATCAATAGATAAAACTAAAGCCTTTTTAATTCCATTATTTGAATCTAAATACCAAACAATGTCGTTTATATTATGTAGGTGAGTTATAGTAGCCATATATTATCCGTTAATATTAAAATCAGAAATTAATTTCTTAGCATTATCTATTAAAATTAATACTTTAGAATTAGTAATGGATTTCCAATTTGTTGTATATTTATTTTCATCTAAAATATTTTTCCATTTTTGAATCGCATTTTTGTTATGTGATCCTTTAATGATTTCATCTAAATTAGAGATATTAGTATATGGAGAATTACTTTTAGTATAATGTTTCAACTTTTCTATTAAGTAACCATGAAAAATTATTTGAGCATCTTCTGATTTCTCATTAACTAAATTTTCAACCATTTCTCTTAGTGTTGACATTAATTATCCTTTAAAATCTTCAGCAAAGTTTTCAAATTGTTTCAATTCTTCTTTACATTCTTCTTTACATTCAGCACAAACTTCAGTATAAAATTCACCAGCTTCTTTAACTTTTATTTCTATTTTAGTAAATAATTTTTCAGCTTCTTCAACAAATTCTGATACTTTTTCATTCGCGATTTTTACTTTACTATATTCCATACCATCTTTAGTTTCAACTAATGATGATAATTTTCCATTTAAATATTTATGGAAAATGATTTGAGCATCTTCGGTTTTTTCATTAACTAATTTTTCTACCATTTCTTTTAATAATGACATTATATTATTCCTTTATATTAATATATTTACTTTATTTATAAAATTTTTAAACATTAAAATTTTATTCATATCACAGAAAATTTGATAATAGGATTTAATAACATATTCTTATGTTGTTTTAAATCCAACTAAAAATATATCAGGTCGTTTCTTTCTAATTCTTGATATTATTTTATCTGATGGCACTGCTACAAGATTTACTAATCCATCTTTGGTAAATAGCCTAGGTGAATCTTCACCAGATTTAATTCCATTTAATACTGGTACCTCAAAATCACATATTGCAGCGTTTAAAATTATTGTGCCAACATTTTTATTATCTATTAATGAATCTATTAAATTTGATAAATCTTCATTTGTTACTATTGAGCTGGAAGAATCTGCCATTTTTGTTAAAAATAGTTTAACATTATGAATATTTAAATTATCATATAATTTTTTCGCAGTATTACCAAATGCTGGAGCCGCCATACTAAAGTGATTTCTAATATGGTTAAAGGTGCCGCCGCCAATTATTACAATTTCTCTATTTGTTTTCATGATATAAAAAATTTATGATTAAATGCATCAGGATCTTTATACCCAACTGTATTTAATTCTCTTTGTCTAAAGGAGTCAGTATGGTCACTATACATATAATAATTATTATTAATGTCAGTATATATCATAGAGCTACATACTAATCCCTTATATTCATACACAACAACAACAAAATGTGTGTTGGGTTTAATATTTCTTTCTTGTATTTCAATCATAATTTATTCTTGTTTTAATCGAATGATCTAACTCTTTCTCTAATATCTGATAATGAATGATCAATTAATAATTTACCATCTTCAAATACAGGAATCAATGCGCCTCTGGCTTCTTCTTTTTTAGATACTTGATCAACCAACGTAAATTCTTTACCAGTCTGAACAACCATCAATAATCCTTTTGCTGATTTTTTAGTTCCATCATCAGTTTTAGGATCTTTATAAATTTCTTCACCAACACCATTGATTTCCACATAAGTCGCTTTAACTGCTAAACCGGCCCAGTCTCTAGTAGTTAGTTGGTATAAAAACGATCCGTGTCCAAAAACTATATTGCTTGATGCGAACCCTTTATCTTTTAATCGTTCTAAAATTTGTGATGCCCTGTCGTATGTAATTGAATCTCCGTAAATAGCTCCAATATGATCATCTAATAATTTATATCCTTTATTAGATTGAGTTCCACCAAAGATATCCCATAAGCTTTCAATTAATCCTTTTACTTCACATTCCATTAATTCATCGCCCTTATATGAACTACCGATTTCTCCAGGCATTTTAATAAAAATTTTATTAGAATATCTAATAATTTCTGATTCAGCATAGCCAGCAATGATTCTTATTGGATCACCGGAATCAGGCCTGATAACTAATTTTCCATCTCTATTAATAATTTTAGATTTTAATTTTACTAAAATATCATTAACTACATCCCATAGTGACCATGTATCGGAAACTATGCTTACGATACCAGATGGGTACAATTCCTCTATAAATCTTATATAAGTTTCTAATTCTCCTTTCATTCCGCCAGCACACATAACACTATGTTCGCTCGCGGACACTGAAGCTCCAACTAATTCAATATCAGAATCAGCATTATAATATTCTTCCGCCGCATCTATAGCTAAAATTGTATCAGTTCCAACTAAACCAGACGCTAAATGTCCAATTCCAGATATCATACCAGCGTGTCTACCCATCATACCTCTAAAAGAAAAATCATGACCTTGAAATGGTACATGGTCCAAATTATCACATGTCATATTACCATACATTTCATACAGTTTTCTAAATTCGTTAGCTGTTGTAGCAGTAGACATTGTTGGCCATGTTTCATTAGATATTACAGACTCTAACATATTAGTTAGCCATGCAAATTCAGGTAATGTATTATATATTGTAAATACTGGAATTTTATAATCAACACAAGAACCCTCTGGGAGAGCCTTGATTTTGATCGGTAAATATTGTAAATCATGCAAATCTTCTATATGCTTGATATCAATAGCGCCAATAGCATTTTTTATTCTTCTTGCATATTTTTTACAAATTTCATTTTTTTCCTGATTAAAAAACTCATTATTCCAATCATTTATCAAATAATCTTTAATAAATAGCTGTAACCCGAAAAATACTACTTTATCACCTGGAACAGTTCTATAATTGCCTGATCTCGGTGTTAAATTTGAATATACTAATGTTGTGTTTTTTGGATATTGAACAACATGTGAAGCTTTATAAAAATCTTTACTGTGTAATGGATTTATCATGTGAATCTCTTGTAATTAAAGTTATTAGTATTTAACATCTCAATATGAATAATAAAATTATCTATTATATACAAATATAATGCATATGTAAAATTAAATGTGAATATTCTTATATCAAAACTCACCTTTAAATTAATGTTTCTATAATTGAAGCCCAATCAGGATAATTTATTGAACCATACTGAATTAAATCTCCCTGAAAATTTTCTTGTCCTTTGCCTGATATTATATCATCAATCAATATGTGATTAATATCATATGTCATAGGTAAACTCTGTCTTTCACATTTATATGATTCCCTACCTATCATCAATCCTTTATTTGGACATATAATAAGCTTTGAACACATTTCAAACCCTAAATGATATTCAACCCATATTCTTTTTTCGGTATACGATAATGGATTATAAATAGAAGGAGCCGTTAATATCCACACATCATATTTTGGTTTTAATAAATTTATAGAAGCTATAGAACCGGATATAGGTTTTAAGTGTTTAAAAAAACCTATTTCAGCCTGCGGATATTCAAGCCCCGCTGAAATACCAACATTAAATGCTTCTCGATATTGACAAATGGTATCATCCATATCAATATAGATTATTTTTTTCATAATTTTAATACATTAATCCTAATATCTGTATTGCTATCAAAGATACTGTCAGTTGTATAAATTTCATCAATATATTCAAATAGTTTATCTGGCCCATTCGGAAAAATAGCATGGGAAACAAATAAACTTATTTTTCCACAATTCTTTGTTTTTAATAATTTAGCTAAAAAATAAAATGTCATACCATTATCTGCTATATCATCAACAATCATAATATTGCGACCATAAAAATCATCTTGTTCAATCTTAGTTTCTACTATTTCTCCAGTTTCAGGATCTCTTACCTTATAAGCATTGAAAGATTCTTTGCCATAATAAGTAGCAATTCTATCAGTCTTATATAATGCGCCTTTGTCAGGGGATATAAAAACACTATCATATAAATCGATATCAAAAGTATTAACACATTCAATAAAAATATCATCTTGTTCTTTTTCAACAACATTTAATAACATATCGCTTAATACATTACTATGAGCATCCAATATGAAAATATGATCAAATCCTAACCCATTAATCAGGTTACACATTACTTCCAATGAAAATGCTTCGCCTTCAACACATACCCTATCCTGTCTAGCATATGGGAAATAATTTGCAATTAATACAAACTTTTCATTTGGAAATTTTCTATCTAAAGCATCACAGGTTAATATTAATTCCATGATAGCATTTGATGAATCTAATTTTGTTTTAATATAAATGTTTTCCCTATGTTTACCAGTTGGGGTTTCCATATTATCTGGCAATTTAATTTGTATTTCGCCGGCTGAAAATATAAATGATTTTTCTAATTTATATATCTTTTTATTTATTTGAATTTCTAAATTGCTCATATTTTATTTAACCTTTTTAAACATGTTATTTTATCTATTCTTATAGTAACTATTATATCATTATAGTTGTATTCTATAAAATATTTTAAACCATTATCAATTAAGGATTTTGAATTTCCAATTTTACAATGCTTCTCAAATGCTATATGTTTTACACCAATTGAAATGGATTCTTTATCATTTTTATCAGAATAATAGCCTATTCTTTTTATTTCATATAATTTTGATAATACTTTGGTTTCACCATCATATTTTATAAACATTAATGATGAATTACCATGATCAGCTAAAAATGGTAATAATTCTTCAATTGTATTAGCCATTTCAACTGAATACTCTGATAATCCCATTTCTTCTATCTGATCAGTTGTATTAATATAATCAAATGACGTTCCATACGAACTAAATGTAATAAAGAATAAAATTAAAATTCTAAACATATAATGAATATCCAAATTGAACATTTAGATTAGCAGAATTGATAGTAGGAATATCATCAATTATTTTAATATGATTATAATATAAACCGTCTAAATTTAATCCCACAAACCACCACCACAATTTTAAAAATAATTTTTCATCAATAAATTTATCATTATCAATAATTTCTTCAATATACGGACAATGAAAATCAGTAAGAGTATCCATTATTTCTTCACTAATAGTAGAATCATCGTATTCGGTGCAAATCATATAATAACGGGCTGTTTTATAATTTCTATTAGTTCCAGTATAATCTTCATTATGGTTAAAAGATATCCCTGTTAATTTGCATGATTTTTTATAAGCCGCTTGAATTTCATTAACAGTATAATTAGTTTCAAATAATTTTTTTTCAGATATTGAATGTCCATCTTGAGACGGATCGCCCAAATTTATATACATTTTATTCATAATTATTTTCTCTTAACTTATTAATATTATTTCCAAAATTGGAAACTTTTAGTGTTTCTCGTTGTTATTTAAGAAACCAATTTTTATCTATTGCATCTTAATTCCAATGCTACGATATTATAAAATCCATGCCAAAGATTTTAGTAATTTTCAATTTAGATTCTATAATTTTAGTAATTTTCATATATTAGTTTTGATAATCATTTTCCAGGGATTTTAAGATTTGATTCTCCTTTAGTCGATTAATAGCAACGCCAATTTCAGAACCCTTTAATGTTTCTTGTTCTTCTTTAGATAAACAATCAAATCTAATATTTTGTGTTATTATAAAACAATTTTTTAAAAAGTAACATTGTTTCTCAAATCTTTTTTCAATAAATACAAAAAAATTATAAGCTATTTTGAAATCGTTATATTTTTTATCAACATAAATATTGAGATCATTTAAACACTTCATGACGATTTCAGGATCTTTAGTTTGTTCATACGTAAATTCTTGAATCAATGTATATGATTTAAATACATTCAAAAACGTATGTGGTATTTTTAATGATTTTACCAAAAATTCTATATGATTGTAACTATTTGTGTTAATCAACGCTAAAAACGCCATTTCAATTGAATTAATACCAGATTCATTATATGAATTTAAATCATTATAATCTATAAATAATTCCTCTGAATTATATTTAGGTATAATACAATCTAATATATTCAATTCTTCCAATACTTTAAAAAATCCGGCAATATTAGTACTCGTACTTAAAACCTTCTCTATTTCTAACCAAACTCGCTCGGGAGTTAAATGTGATAATTCTTCATTTTCTACCATTTGGATTATAAGCTTTTTAGTAGATTTACATATATCGAAAGAATATCTATTTGCTAATCTAACTGCTCTTATAGCTCTTACTGGATCATCAATAAAATGTTTAGAAGTATGTTTAATCTTTTTATCCATTATTGATTTTAAACCATTATATGGATCAATCAATAAAGACTCACACTTAGTTATTTTAAATGATTCCCAATTTTCTTCAGCCACAGCCATTGAATTAGCTGTTAAATCACGTCTAAATAGATCATCTTCAATAGTAATACTAGAATCATATACTATATCAAACCCATGGTAACCATTACCTGTTTTCTTTTCAGTTCTAGCTAATGCGTATTCTTGGCCTTCATTATCGTGAAATACTGGAAATGAAGTTGCCTCAATTGATAAAAATCCAAGTGATAACATTTCATCAACTGATGAACCAACGACACAAAAATCTATATCTTTAGGCTCAATACCCAAAATAACATCCCGAACTGCGCCGCCTACTATGTAAATTTTCATAAATACACCTTAATAAGAAATGATGGAGAAATTATAATCATGATGAGTACTTATATTAACAAATTCTAAATCATAATATATTTGTGATTCTTGTTCATTATTTAATGCGTCAGTATGAATTATTATTTTACCATACCGTTCATAAATATTAGGTAATTGAATAGGTTGACCATTCTTCTCAATGTTCAATATATTTAATAACTTTAATATTTTAGATCTCTTATTTAATATCATTTTAAAATATTGGCTAGTACGTTAGATCTATTATAACATATATTAATAATTATTGTACATTAATTTTCAATTTAATATCGTTGAATTCTTCAAAATTTATTAACTTTGATAATTATGATGTTTCATTGATCATACTCTACATACGTATGATCAATATTATCACCTAAAATTCTATCAATTATACTAGAAACTATATTCCAATCACCGCCTGCTAAACCGCACCCAATAGCAGGATATGCTATTCGTTTATTATGAAATAATGTTTTAATTTGTTTAAAGCATTGTTCTAAGGCGTCATAATCTAATGGAATATTACCATCTGAAGTCTTACCAGTTCCATATTGAGTATATGCGTTAATAACAAATAATTGTAAATCGGCGTCATAACCAATAGATATTGTTCCCAATTTATCAATATTACCCCTAATAGTTTTTTGATCAATATTATAAGCAGATGGGAATGCTGACGCAATTTGTGGAGCTATTCCGGCGCCCATATTATTAAAACAATTACATCCATGTATAATAACATCAAATTGAGAATTTTTAGCTAAATCTATTAAATTACCTTTAATAATTTTCATTGTTTTTTAAACAATATTAATCCTACTATTCCAGATATCATAAACCAGAATGCAGCAGGGACAGGTGTATTAGCTGTTATATCAGACTCTCTTTGTTTTAGATGATTATAATCTAAATCTAAATCAATGGTTTCATCTAATAGGTATATGAGTTCTAAATTATTTTCATTTGTGTCATATTTATGTATAACAGTATTATAATTTAATTTAAATAATGCTATGATAATAAATATTAATACTAAAAGAATTAATGGTTTAAATATTTTTTTCATTTTAAAATTCCTATGTTTTCTCACTTTTACAAAAATAATTGAGTTCGTTAATTTAAATATTAAGATTTATCTATGTTTAATCGACTTTGAAACATTCCAAATCCAAATATAGCTGAAATACTAAGCAAATGTATGGGAAATGTAACCCAAATTGCAATTGAAGAAATAGTTATTACGACAAGTGTAATTAATTTAATTAAAGTTTTCATAATCGTGTTTGTTATTAATTTGTTTAAAGAAAGTCTATTATATCACAATTATCATAAAAGTACACATTTAAATTATATTATTTAGCTTTAATTATTTTATACCTCTTATAATTTCACCAAGTTATTGACTATGTTCTATATTTGAAATTGTATTAACATTCACTTACTAATATCATAGCCCTTGAAATTCCTAAAAATTCAAATCCCATTATTTTTTTATACTTAGTTGTTTGGAATAATAAAGCTATATTTAATAGAGAATTTGGTAATAATTTTATTGGATTAGGTTTTAATAATTTCACGTTAAACCCTGAATATTTGATATTTACATTTATGCATTTAAGATTATTCGAATTATTAATAACAAATAATTTCCAAGTTTCTTTATCTAATCTATATCCATCATGAACTGTAGTATTAATATTAGTTAACTTCGATTGGATTATAATCTCATTGGAATTATATAATTCTTTGGTAATTTCATTTCCCCATGGATCATTGCTGTGATCGCTTGAAACAAAATGATTATCACTGGTAGCACATCCAGTTAATAATATAGTTAGTAATATAAGGATTTTCATTTGTTTTATTTCCTTTAAAAAATAAATCCTAAATGCAATGTTTAGGATTTATTAAATTGTTTTGAACATTGCATTCGTTATTGACTTTTATTTTTGTTGATTAAGTCTGTGTAGAGCATCCAATTTAGTATTAGTATTAGCTTCAACATTATCCATACGTTTTTGTAATTCAGCAGCAGCAGTATTCAATGGAACAACGATAGGTAAAGCAACTAATGTATTATAATATTTACGTTCAGCATCAGATAATTCATCTAATAAGTTTTCATCTTGTAACCAACATGGTTTACCAGCTCTAACTGAAGCTCTTAATACGTCAATATCGCCACACATTACTTCTCGTGCAGTAGCAACTGAACCCATTTTAGCCATTGTCATAGCGTTATTACGTCTATTACATGGATCATCTTCATATGTTTTACCAGCACCAAAACCAAGTCCAGACCAACCAGCACCAACACTAGCTGAACCTAAACAAGTATTAAAACCTGAAGTTAAGTTTGGAGCAATACCAGTTCCAATTCCACGTGATAAATCAGAACCTTTAACATCTCCACTTGTTTGACTATAATCAATTGCGTTTTGAGTGGAAGCACCAGACTGCGATGTGTTATCATTAGTACTTGAATTTGTTTGTTTCTGATTCTGATTCTGATTCTGTGTTCCGCCAGTAGAGCCAGCTAAAACTACAGAAGATGTAAGAAACAGTACTAAAATTAAAATATTTTTCATTTTATTTCCTTAAATTATGTGCTGATTTAATCAGCACATTAATGAATTGGTTTATTAATCCCAACCTTGATTTGAAGTTTCAGCTTTTACTTTAGCTTTAGCTACTTCAACTGTTGAACCAACTGCCCATCCAGCTAAACCTAATACATTATCACCTTGTTGCCAAGATGTAACTTTTGTAGAAACTTTACCAGAAGTATCAACATGCTTAGTATCAGAAATTCCAAATGCCCCAGTTTTAATATTCCAATCAGACTTAGCTACACTAATTACATCAACATTAGTTTTAACGCCAGCTTTAGAATTTTTACCAAGAGATAATACTGATCCAGTCTCAGTGTCTGATTTAGATTTTACAGAAGAAGACCCCGTCCAAGTTTGTTGAAAACGTGGATACGTAATTGAAACATTAGCTACTTCAGAACCTTTAGCAATAGAAGTACCAATTAATGATGTAGTATTAAAAACGCCGCCATTGCCGCCGCCAGTACTAACATTTGAACCATAATTTGAAGTTGAACCCCAAATACCAGTTTTAGCTGAAGTACTACCCATTTTAGGACATGCACGACTGTGAATACTACCAGTAGATATGCCATGCATACTAGCAGCACCAACTGAATAAGAAGTGCCGGCGCCAACTACTTCCGCGAATGAACTAGTTGAAGACTTTCCAACTAATACATTATTTAAACTTCCTGTTGATTGCAATGTGGTAACATTTTGTGCAGAAGCAACAGTTGCCATTAAAAACAGGGATAATCCTAATAATTTTTTCATATTTTTTCCTTATAAATTAAAATAGAGATTATAATTTGCTTCCATTAATCCCAACAATCCATTAATTTATTATATAATAAAATATAATAAACGTAAATCTTTAAATACACCAATTCGATTTTTTTATTCCATCATATCTGCGAGCATAACCCTTTTTAATCAATAATTCAGCTATATTAATCTTATTAACATAAACATCTGATACAATGCGGCCAGCCCATGTACCATATTTAAAATTCTTTAAAACCATTAATGGTTCATTCTTTAAATACTCAGTTAAAAATACTTTAGCCTTCATCCCCAAAATACGTTCTTTTTCGCACTTTGCGCGCCAAGTACTCGCAGGGGGTATTAATACCTGACAATCTAATACTAATCTTATTCAACGGAATTGGTAATGTTAAAGCTGATTGAATATTATCGCCATCTACTACTCTGATAATTGGAAGAATCATAACAGTTTCATCTGTATGAAAAACATTATGATCAGCAAAAATTTCAGTGGAAATAATCAATAAAATTAAACAATAAACATTTAACTTATTCAAAGGATTCAATCTCATCTAATAATTGTTCTGCTAATTCTCTTAAAATTGAAAAATCAGAATCAAGTTCCTCGTATGGTATAATCAATTTTAAGGACTCAGTTGTTAATTCTGCTAATTCAACTATTACTTTATTTTTATAACTCATCCGAATAATATCTCTTTTCCATCACCATTAACAGTTTTTATTTCTGCAACAGCTTGTTGTGTTGGAACCATATTGTTAAGATATGATTCAGCTAATGTAATTGTATCAAAAGTAGGACTTATATTTTGACCATTTACTTGTATTACATATTTAGTATTATTCATAATTTATATATCTCTAATTATATTATTGATTATATTTATATCTGAATTAATTAACTGAACCCTTAATAGTTACTTGATCTCTGGACATATAATTATCAGGGTTAAAATCAATATGATGATATAAATATGTTCTAATTTGGGATCCTGACCTAACTTCTGAATCAACAGTGATATAGGTTGCTTGATACATTCCAGTAAGTGCACAAGAAACATTTAAAACATGTTTTCTTATTAGGTTTGATACGGATGACATTCTAATATCTTTATTAGGATATTCACTTCTCAGATAATTACAAATATCAACTGACGTAAACGCCATATTTTTCATAATATATGTTTTAATTATACGTTTAATTAATTCTTTTAATTCTTTATTTTTCATTTTTATTTCCTATTTTTTTAAGCTTTCTAAAATTATTATAATATCTTTTAATTTTAATGATCGATTACCTTCTTCTAAGATTTGTTGAAACGATAACATACTGATTTCCAAGGCTTCTCTAAAGCCATTATTCCAAGAATCTTTAAACAATTTGAGTATCTCTTCTCTCTGTTTATTAAAATTATCTTTGCCAGTATCCATATGCCCAATATCCCATTATTTTATTACAATTATTACATTTATATGAATACTCACATAATATATAATCAGTGAAAAATTCTGAATCATTTTCTAATTCATAAGACCCACAGTTTCTGCATTTCTTGGGTTTTCCTGTGTTGTCAATATATCCTAATAATATATCAAATTTAAATTCTAAATAATATTTAAGATTTATTAAATAATTCATAATCGTTTCCAAGCTCGGGCGGATGTATAATCATGAAATACTAAACACATTTTAATTTTATACAATGTCAAAGCCATCAATGGGTGAGCGATAATATCGTGAACTAATGCCCATAATAATGATTGTTCAAAATTCTCACAATATTCATTTGGATCTTTCTTCATACAATTTCTTCTAAAATCTCTAAACAATTACATCTAATTTTTTTATTACGATGTGTCAGCGCTTTAATATTTCCAACTTTAGTTCGTACTTTCATTAATCTACCAACTTTAGAATCTCTAAGAGCAGAAGCAATGTTATCAAATATTACTAAACCAAATGAATCAGAATTTTTACAATTGGCATCAACATTAGTCATTACTACAACATTTCCAGGTTTATAACCTAGTCTATTATCATGGAAGGATTTGAATTTATATGTTGCATTTGTATATCCATAAACCCAATTATCATCATCTTCATCAATACCAGTTAACCAATGTTTATATAATACTTCTAATTTGAAACTATTAACCATATAATTCCAATTTTGTTTTGGTCGTTTAAGATTAAAGTCAGTCAAAAATTGTTTTGATAAATATTGGTATTGTTGAATATAATTCATATTAACATCATATTTAAATTCTCTAATAAATGCATCATCTAATAATTGATATTTTGAAATATTTTTCCAATTAATTAAATCATTATAATCCCTAATGAATTCTGTAGATAATATTTGATATTGTGAAACTATATCCCAATTAACTTTATCTCTGAATTCTGATATAAATTCTTCACTTAATATTTGATATTGAGAAATATATCGCCAATTAACTTTATCTCTGAATTCTGATATAAAGCTTTCGGACATAGTTTGTGTTCGTGAAATTAGATGCCAATCTAATTCTTTGTTGAATTTTCTCATTACATTTTCTGTAATAGAGTGATGTGTACTAAATTTAGCCCAATCAATTGTATTTTTAAGTCTCTCAATATTCATATTATTTTAACTTTAGTCATTTTTCGTTTTAATCTAAATCTTCTAATATAATCATTATGTTTTGATATATTATTTGATAAATATATTTCCTTATTAGAACCATGCTTATCATAAAAAGCTATACAGGTTTGATTCTTAGTTCTATCTATCGCATAAATATCTTCTGATTCAATATCAAATTCACTATCACAAACTATTTCTTTATCTTTAAAAATATTCATTATATCACAAAGCCAATAATAAGTATACTTTATTTTTTCAATTCAATCAAATGGGTAATAATAGATTGATCAATATTATTTACAATGTATTCCTCATTTAATAATGTGCCGCCATCCTTTTCAGTTAATCCTAATATTGAATCATAATCTCTACCGATACCAGCATACTTAAATTTCTTCAATCGTTCAATATTACCCATAGCAAATTTAGTAATAAAGATAAATGCGTTTGAATCATCTTTACTACCATCCCAAAAACCAGTTGAATAATTGAGCGCCTTTGTACTACAACTAGCGGAATAAATACCTGACCCAAACATACGACCGGTCACATGGCCAGCTGATGATGGTGGAATCATAAAACCATTTATTAAAATTGATAATATATTCGTATTTCTAGAACCGTGGAATAATTCATACTCATTCCCAATTGATCCCAACATTTCTTCATAATCTGCTAATCGATCATCGCTTTCATTAAACTTAAATATGTTTTTAATTTTCCATAAATTTAAATGGGAATGATTACTATGTTTACTACTTTCAAATAATTCAGATAACCTATCGAATTCTTCCGGATCTTCTAATATTGATATATCAATTTGAGATTTAGCTTCAACAGATGTATCAGTTTTAAATGATGTTTTTAAAGCAGTTTTAAGATTATCCAATAATTCATAAGTTTCAGCTAATTTATCAGGATCTGATATCATATCGCTCTCAGATAATTTACCAGCAAACTTCTGTGGAATTAATGAAAAATATTCATTATTATGAGTCGTTAATTCTTCATTATCCTTTGATAGGATGGCGGCCTTAATACTATCTAAAACACTAATAGCTTTATCAATGTGAGATTCTGTTACAATACCAATATCAGTTTCTAAACCTCTTGAAGTTAATGTTAAAGATGTTTTAGATAAAATATCATGGATATTATCATTTTTTAACTGTTCAATGATTCTAATTATATCAGGATGATTATTTGTAGTAATAGATACATCGCCTGAAACACTGACATTAGAATTATCTATAAGATTGGTAGAACCCACAGTAGGAGACATTACATCAACCTTAGCATAAAATTCTTTAATACCCTTAGTTGTTTTACCGCGTTCCTTTTTCTTAATAATTGCTAAATATTCGCTTTCAATTTCAGAAAATTCAGAAATCGGATCAGATGAACCTTTTAAATATTTTCTAATTTCATAAATGCTAGTTTTACCTAATCTACCATAATTTGAAAATAACTGATATTCTCCTAAAGTATTTTTTTGAATTTCAATAATATAAAATTTATTATTATTACCATCAAAATTATTACAATGCAACAAAGTAAAATCAACAGTCTCTTTAAATTGTGTATCATTACTAGAAATTTTTTCAACTTGTAATTTAGAACCCTTTGTTGCCATCATTATTCTCCAGATTTTAATATATTATATTTTTTAAGTGTATCAATATCCATTGTTACCTGAAGATGTCCGCTGCCTTCAGCAACTACCCAAACATCGTATCCATAATCAGTACAAAACTTCTCATAATCTTCGCTGCTGGTTAACGATAAAACTTCTAAAATTGTTAATATCATTTTATTTGACCCTGTATAAATTTACTATCACCTTTAATAGAAATATAAGACAATAATGAAACTTTATCTTCCATATTCTTATAATCAAATCCTTCTAATGAATCTAACATACCATTAACTCTAGCAGAATTATCGTTATAATCCTTCATTGGATGTAACTGTGCCAATATTCTTTTACCCTCGGCAACAGACTTTATTAATATACCTGGTTTTTTTGTGATAGCATTAACTGTAATTTCGTGGGGCCAATGGCTGACACTAAACGATTCAATAATTAATTTTTCACCATTAAGATCAACATGATCGCCAACCCTTAATGTTCGATTTAATACTGATTCCTCATAAATATCAGTATTAAGAATTCTTAATTCTCTCTCTAATTCCAATATTCGCGCTTTCTTATCAATCATCTTTAACCCTATTAAAATTATGTCAACTCAAATAATGAACTTTCAGGACATAATATACAATCATATGAATACTCGTAAATACTACCGCTTGTAATACTCTCGATCTCAATTATATACATCAACAAATTTGGTAAAGAATTAGCAACACCTTTTATTTTACAGGTACCACCTAAACTCCCCATTTGAAAACCCATTGTACTATTACTTTTATACACAACATTAATCCTTATATAATTCAATATTCTTATAATGAATAAGATTTGGTAATTCTTTATAAGACCATTTAACTAATGGCAATACTTCTCCTGAATTGTTTTCAGCTCCGGGATAATCAGCAGAATGTCCTAATCCAACTACATGACCTAATCTATTATCTTTATCAATTACTATCACGCCCATAACACATTTACTTAATTTCATAATTTAACCTCATCAAATAAATCCATTGAAAATAAACCAATACCCTTAATCATTACCTATATTAGATTTAATAATATCAGGTAACTTTTTAACATATTTAGAATAATTATCAATAACCCATACATTATCACCCAAATCTGGAATATTAGACAAACTAATATCAGCCGCACGACTTAATGCAACATTAACCTGATTATTACCAAATGACTCAACAGCTGACACAGCACTTAAAAACCTATACGGAAACTGCTTAGAATTCTTAACAGCTTCAGGATTACTCAAATAATCGCACACTACCTTAATATGATCACTAGAAACTTCAGCCTCTAAAATATTTCGCAAGTTACGAAGACAGCCCATATAACCGACTTTCTTACTATCAATCAACTCTTCCCATACATCTTTCTTAGGTCTACCACCCTTAGATAATTCTGTTTCCCATGTATAAGGTGTCTCAATACTACCATCAACAATCTTCTTAAACAATAACCCCTGTTCTACATCCTTACACTTAGGATGAACAATTCGCAACGTATCCTTAACACTCAATACTTTACCATTACCACGATATTTTCCAAACTGATACTCATTAAACTTATTAAAAGAATCAGCAACACCCTTCTTTATAGCCAATGGAACAGATTTCTTATCTCCAAAAACACTCAATGCATAACCATACATATCGCTTATTTCGTCGACTCTCTGAATAACATTGGCGACACTCTTACGTAAATTAATATAGGTACTATTATTATCGCGCAATGATTTAGCCAGTGTAACGATAAGTAAGATTGGTAAACTTCGAATATTTAAATTTGTTCTACAGTGAACTGCTAAATTAGCGATGAAATCAATTTTGTCTTCTTTAACTAATTCGCCAACTAAAGATGTTAAACGAATAACTAAATCGGAAGAAGATTCATAAAAATCATTCTTACCCAATAACGACATGGAAACAATTTCATACAATTGCTGTTCTTTAGATTTTACAGTCTGTAAATTACCTTCACGAGAAAGTGCTTTAGGAGCACCAGTAGACTTCATATTAAGTTGTGACATTTTATTACCTTATAGTGTTAATGAATGCATCTGCAAGGATAAGACTTGAATCCCTTCAAGAATTTTGGAATTAATCTATTAATGAGTTAAAAATTGAAAACAGCATTATATAAACGGGGGCTCTACCAGCTGAGCTACGAAAGCATATTAATAGCCTACGGTGGGACTCGAACCCACGACCACCCGTGTGAAGTATCTGTATTCTCTGCAACATCAATAAAAATCTTTAGTACTAAAAGTACTTTGTAGTTTCGAAGGGAGTCGAACCCTCAATCTCTCACGAGCGCTAGGGTCTAAGCCTAGTGTGTATACCAATTCCACCACGAAACCATATAATCAGAGTTAAAGTTGAATACGCGAATTTTAGCGCTCTAACCAATTGAGCTATACATCCTTACGGATGCAACAGGACTCGAACCTATACCCTCTCATTTAGCATATGAAGTAAGCGTATTCTTTGCAACTAATTAATTTTTTAACTTGAATCTATTATATACATAATAATCCAAAATGTAAACTCTTATTTTATAAGAATTTAATTTAATTCATCAACAATAATAAATTGTCAACCTATAAAGTTCAGCGGGTATAGGAAATCGAATCCTAACAGCACGGCGTGGAAGGCCGGCGACTCACCTTGAGCTTACCCGCATTAATAATAAAGTTAAAATTGAAAACACGAATGTTAGTGCTCTACCATTAAGCTATACATCCAATAAGGATGCACCAGGATTCGAACCTGAACCACTCATATTAAAAATGAAGTAAGTGTTTTCTCTGCAATTATTATCTGAAGCGGATTCTGGAATCGAACCAGATATCTTAAGGTTATGAACCTCACGAGTTGCCATCTCTCCCATCCGCATTTATTCTCTCTACAACAATTTAATGACAGTGATAAGTGCCTTTTTTCGTATCTCTATGACATCCAGACTGATCAGTTCTCCCAGAATGAGCACTCAATAATTGAGTACTTAAAATTAATAAAACTATTATTGACATTATCTTTTTCATTATCTTTTTCATTATTTATCTTCCATCAATTATATAAAAATATTATTATATCATGTATTTATAATACTGTAAACTTTTTATTTAAATTATTATAATTAAGGCTGCCAACTGTATTAAAAAGTTCAATGTTCGATTGATTTAATAAATACTATTATAATACTTTAAAACTAAAATGTAAACATGAAAATAAAAGAAGAGTGGAAACAATCCAATGGTAAATATAAATGCCCAGAATGTTCAAAGGAGTATACTAAAAGCGGCATAGGTAGCCACATGTGGAGAATACATGGTAACGGACAAGAGTTTAAACCAATTTCAATAGCTATTAAAAATGGGTATATGTCATGGAATAAAGGTTTAACAGCTGATACAGACAAAAGAATACAAAACCAAGGTAAATCATTTTCCCAAAACATTAAAAATGGTAAAACAATTCCATGGCAAAAGGGTAAACAATTATCAGATGATCATAAAAAAGCAATTTCTAATGGAATGAAAAAAGCTCATAAAGAAAATAGAGCCCATAACATAGGATCCAGCAGACATAACAATAAACCATCATATCCCGAATCATTTTTTATGAAAGTAATAGAAAATGAATTCAATGACAAAAATTATATAAGAGAATTACCATTTAAACGATATGCATTAGACTTCGCTTGGCCTGATAAAAAATTATGTATTGAAATTGATGGACAACAACATGATCGATTTGATGAATATAAAGCTAGAGATATTAGAAAAGATAAAGCGCTAGTTGTGGAAGGATGGAAAGTGTTAAGAATAAAATGGGTAGATATGTATCATAAACCACAGAAATATATTAATCTTGCCAATGATTTTATTCACAAACCTGAAAGCCATTTACAAATATTTATATATGAAACAATCATCAAAAATTCTCCAAAATATATACCAATAAAAATCACAAATCCCAGGAGTTATACTAGTACCAAAGTTATAAAACAAGGAAAAATCCCAAGTGGGAAAAAGGTTATGAGTTATACTGAAGCAAAAGTTATAAAAGAACAAAAAATAATACAAGAACTTATAAATTCTACCATTGATTTTACTAAATTGGGCTGGGGAGAAAAAGCAGGCAAAATAATTGGAATATCAGGCAATGGATCTAGACGTTGGATGAAATCTAAAATGCCTGATTTCTTAGAAAAATGTTATCAAAGATAACAAACAGTCCGGCTCCAGCCCGAGAAATCGAATCTCGCTAAATCTCCGTAACAGGGAGGTTTCACACCTTGTGAATTGGCTGGAATAATTTTAGTATAACTTTATTTATAAAATGTGGTGGGAACGGAGGGACTTGAACCCTCATGACCGAAGCCGCTAGATTTTAAGTCTAGTGTGTATACCAATTCCACCACGATCCCATTGTTATTTTATTATAATTTTTATTTATAATATTGTAAACTTTTTGATTATGAATTTGTTGGATTAAATTCGTAATCAATTTCA
This sequence comes from Hyalogyrina grasslei, assembly GCA_034780735.1. NCBI lineage: Eukaryota > Metazoa > Mollusca > Gastropoda > Hyalogyrinidae > Hyalogyrina > Hyalogyrina grasslei. The sequence goes on from JAUZSW010000013.1 coordinate 156,360, forward strand.
ATTTGTTGTTCATTGTTAACAATGTTAGCAGTGTTAGCAGTTTTCCAGTATTTGCTATCATTTTTTTCTTGGGCTTCGTTAATTTCAGTGATGACTTTAACAGCTTCATCTCTATCATCAAAGAGTTTAATTGTTACAAAATCGGTAGAATCATTTTTGCCTTCAGCGATCATAACAATAATTGTATTTTCAGTTTTCATTTTGCAGTACCTTTATTTGGTAAGTTATTTGATGTATGAGTCTATTATATACTAATACTGTGAAATGTAAACATTTATTTTAAATTAGTTAAAAGAAGTTGTAAATTCTACCATTTTGTCTGAGACTGTAGTGTGTTAAATAATAACACATTGAATCTTCGCTTGATACGACATATTCTTTTAAATCATCAACATTATAATATGTTGAGCCAATATTTAAAGTATTCATTTGTAATATCCTGTAAAATTATATTCGTTTATATAGCTGGAAAGATTTTTAGACTTTAAAAAATTATTTAATTTTAAAACATTATCTGGAATTGAATCATCTTCTATTATGAACTGATTATGTTGCTTGTATAGTTCACTAAATAATTGGTGCATTTCAGAATGATTATTGTTAGTAATTGTTAAAAGTAAGTCTTTAACAAATCTACTAAAACATAATTTAGGTTTTCCAGTTACTGGTGAATTTTTGTTTTTAGATGGTTTTGAAGAAGTTGGTTTGATTTTTTTAGGAACTAATAAATCGTTTCCCTTAGCAGTATTACAGATATCACAGAATGTGGTAACATTGTAATCAATATTTGTACCGCCGAGAGATTGTGGAATAATATGTTCAGTATTAAGGAATCCATCATTTGTAGCAATTCTTAGATAATTACAGCTGCTTAGTTCAAAATGAAGACCTTCCTTTTGACAGTGAGTACATTTAGTACCACAGCGTAGTAATGTTTTAAACATTAATTTTTTGTGCTGTTTGCCTTTTTGAATCCTACCAAGTTCATCTCTATATAAAAACTCTATGGATTTTTTGTTTTTAATTTCATCTAAAATTGTAGGTATAGACCATTTATTACCTGGACTCAGAAAAATCATGATAACACCTCAATTCTATTATCAAATTCTATAAAGCATTCAACGGGGACATATACATGAATTCTATTAAGTCCACTAGAATCTTCTGAGGCTAAAACTAAATATGCTTTACCATAATCTCTGTCGACTGTTTCTAAAATTTCTCCAACAATATATTGATCAGGGCGATCTGATATGCTAGGAAAATCTAAGGCTTTAATTTTAGTTCCAACGGGAATATTTTTGTAATTCATATGCAATACCATTAATTAGTAAGTTAGATCTATTATAACATGTTTCTTGGAAATGTAAACGTTTATTTTCACATATATAATATGAATCCAACACAAATCAAAATATTTCTAAAAAAATAAAATATAGGTCCAGATGTGATAATACAAATAGATAAAAAATATTTTAAAAATGATTCAAGTGAATTTAAATTATGTATTTTAATATTATTACAATATCTTAAAAAATATGTAGAATTTTGTAATCCAGTAAATAACCAAAAAATTATAAAAATAAAAATTAATAAATCATTCATCACACTTGTGAGCAATAGATAATATTAAGCTACAATATCCAAAACCCACAATTATAAACATTATAGTCATATCACCTATATTAAGTTTAAATGGCCAGCGTTTTGTTTTTTTAATAGCGTATAGTAATGATACTAATCCAGATATAATCCAAGTTTCTAATATCATTTATATATTTCCAAAAATTAAAATATTCACAATTATATTCCTCTTTTATATTGAATATTTATAACATAAATAGAAACTAATAATGACATTAAACCGCCAATTATAAAAATAGAATCAGCTATTTTATCAGCAGTATTTAGTTTAGATTTACGCTTAATAACATTTGAATGAAATATTGAAGTATGTATTAATGCTAATACACCACAGACTATCCAGCCTATTCCATAATATAAAATCATTTTTATTTCTCCGCAATTTTAAAGATTTAAGTTACATAAAATCAAGTATTTAATTATCATTTAATTTTAATATAGTTTTTCTAATAATATCTGAAGCTGTTTTCCCATTATAATTAGAAACGGTTTGCTTTAATATTTTCATTATGGGCCCAATGACAACTGGATTATGAGGATTTTCTAATTTGAATTTATCAATAATTGTAATAATTTCAATAGTTAAATCTGCATCTGATATTTCATCTGGTAAAAATTCAGATAATATTTTTAATTCAGCATTTAACGCTTCTGAATTTTTGTCAGTAACCTTTAAAGTTTCATTGATGTTTTTAATAAATTTCTTAATGATTCTAATACATTCATCATCAGTTGTTAATCTATTACCGGCATCTTTACCAATCTTTTCAGCTTCGCCCAACAATGTAGTTAATACTCCGGCTCTAAAACTATCTCTATTTTTACGAGCTGTTACTTGTTTTAATTTTACTTCTTCAATCAGCATCATTTTTAACCTTTCTAATTTCTATAATAGATCTATTTAATAAATATTTACGCGATACGACTATTGTACTATCATTCTCATTGCTATCAGTTCTAATATTTTACTCTATTCTAAATAAAATCTAATAGTGAATCAATATCTATTTTGGCTTGAAAATACGCTTGACGTTGAGCCAATAAAACTTTCAATTCTAAATGTGTTTGATTTAAATCATCAATACAATTTCTCTTTCTATAAAATCGTTTACTTTCTTCTAATGTATGTATCACCTTATCACAATCTTGGATTTTACTGACATATTCACCAATTAATTTTTCAATATTATTTTTAATCGTCAAAGTCAGCTCCAATATCACCAATAAGCCATAATTCTTCCCTAACAGTGTCTTGTAACATTTTAACAAATTTTGCTTCTATTTCCCGATCATATTTAGAATTAAAATGATTAATAGAACTGGGAAATCTTTTATTAATTTTAATATAAGCTTCTGCTAAAGCTTTTTCAATAACTTTTGTTAATTCATCTTCTAATTTTTTTGACATAATATTTCTCTAATTATAACGATAAAGATATACACATATCAGCAGTGTCTTCGCCTGACATATTCATTTCAGATTCAGTTAACTCTTCAGCGTGTTTATATGCAGCTTTAGGAACAGTTAAAAAATCCTTTAAAGCATTCAATTCTTCTTTTACTTCATCGATAAAATGTTGTAATTCTGTTTTCATGTTGCAATACCTTTTATGGTAAGTTTAAGATAGGTCTATTATATACTAAATTCTAGAAAAGTAAACATTTATTTAAGCCATCATTATAGAATCAATCCAATAATTAATATTTTTACGTTGTTTATCAGAAATATTAATAAATTCATTATTATTATAATTACTAAATGAATGTCGCATTTCTTCAGCTCGTAAACAGCCATTGTTATATGAAGACGCTGGATGAGTTTGAGTTAATTCTTTTTTAATTCCTACTATAGTATTTAACATTGTTTTAAAATTTTTCGATCATGTTTAGTGATACTAATAACAAATCAAACATACAAGACTTATCATGAAAATTAAGATCATTATAAAATAATTGATATTTTGAAACTATTTTATTATCTTTATCACTTATTGAATATTTTAAAAAATCAGTAGCGATAACTTTATTATCTTCTGATAACCTATAGAAAAATGTTTCAACTTCTTTTTGTCGATCAGCTGTAATAGTAATCATTCTACATTATCCAATTCATTAGAATCAACAGTAACCGAATATAATTCATCTAACATTTGCAGTACCTTTATAGTAAGTTATTTAAAGTATAAGTCTATTATATACCAATATCGGAAAATGTACATCTTTATTTTAATATAAATAATATTTTAATGGAGAATATAATGAAAACTGTAATGAAAACATTAAATAATTCTAATGTATCAATATGAAAATATTCTTAGGCGGTACCTTTATTTCGCTACTTCAATCTTATAAAATCAAATCCTAATTCCTTATATGTTTTCGATGTTATTTCCTTCTGTGTTCCAATAGATTGGAGATATTTAGATTTCGCGTATGATCGTTTAGGTACAATTATATCAGAATTCTTACACCATTTGCTAATACTGCACGCTGGAATATTTGGAACATCGCCAGCCTTAATATATTTATTCCCATTCACAATATAATAGCCTTTAAATGAGTGGTGGTTTGTTCCACACTGCTTTTCACCATTCATCTCATATATAGATTTACCAGTACTATTATTTTTACATTTCATTGTGTAAGCTGCCTTTATAGCTGATTCTTGTGCTAATGTTAAACCTGATTCCTGAATAGTATTTTTCGTTTCAGAACATTTTAGGCCTGATTCTTGTGCTAATGTTAAACCTGATTCCTGAATAGTGTTTAACGTCTTAGATATTTTTTTACCGTTGGTTTGATAAATTGACATATTTGTTTTTTTATCAATAGTTTTCATGGTCTTGGCCGCCTTCATGGAAATTTCCTTGGCCCGAGTGTAACCAGATTTCTGTATTTTGGAAGTTGTTATTTTCGCCTTTATAGCTGATTCTTGTGCTAATGTTAAACCCGATTCCTGAATAGTATTTTTCGCAATAGATTGATTAATATTATTAATATCATTAATAGATAACCCACACGGCTGGACTTTATTTCTCGTTTTACTGCCCTGTATTCCATTTTGTTTATATATACTTAAGCCTGTTTTTTGATCTATACGTGAATTTGTTTCTTTTACCTTCATACCAGCCTCTTGATATATAGTCAAACCCGATTTTTGGATAATAGATTTAGTATTTTTAGTCTTATTAATAACTTCCTGGTTACCAGTCGTAGTCCAACCAAACGGCGATTGAATTGATTTATTAATAAAATTAACGTTCAAGCTAACATTAAAATATTGATGCAGATACGATTCGTATATAATATTATCAGCAGCATTATCAAATATCTTAATTATTTTATATCTAAAATTTTTTGGATATTCTTTTTGTTCTATTAAGAATTCTTTAACTGTTGACGAGCTAAAATATTTAATACCTAAATCAGCATTTGGATCCAGTTTAGTAACACGAGATCCATAATAATGAGTATTGAGTTTAATATTAGTTATACGATATACGTAGTGATTTCTCCCATCTGCTATTGGGTGGACAGGACTTTGAAATCTTTTATCGTTTAATACCACCTGTTTATATGATGAGAATTTTTTATAAATAATTTTAGACATTTAAACCTCGCTTTATTATATTTATAAAAAATAAGGGGATGTTGTAGACTATTTTAATAAACTATGGTACTGAATTATGATTGGAGTCAATAAGAAAAATCTAAACGGAATGATAACTCATTTAAGGTCTAGCGCTAAAAATCGGAATATTGAATTCGACTTGGATGTAACTGATTTAAATTCTTTAAGTTTTCCGTTAACATGTCCGATATTAAATATTCCATTGTTCTTTAATACTGGTTGTCCTAAAGATAATAGTTATAGTGTTGATAGAATTGATTCCTCTAAAGGTTACACCATAAATAATATTATCATTATCAGCTATAGAGCTAATAAACTAAAATCAGATGCAACCCTAGAAGAACTTAAATCAATTTATGATTTTTATGATGAACTAGATAAAGCGTCTCGATTATAAGAACGATACCTAATCATAAAATAAATTGCTGCTGGATATGTGATAATCCAACCCAATGAAAATGGTACAATAGCAAATCCTAAAACTACCATTGATAAAAATACATCAGCCTTTCTTCTATCTAAGCATTTATCCCAAACACAATATAAATATTCTGTTACAAATTTCGGTATAAAAATCCATTTATCACATTTAAATAATAAATTGGTTGCTGTAGTATATCCTACTATGGATAATGTTGTAATGTATACACTCAATAAAAATAATATGGATATCACTATACCCAAATCATATGTTGTTTCGATCATTTTATATTTCCTCTAAGTTGTTAAGTTTTAAAACGTAAATGTAAAAATTTACAATAAAAACATTGGATTTCAATACCTTTGTTATAAATTCTCTTTAAATATTATCATCTTTTGAATAATAATATTCTACTTAACACACTACTTAGATTAGAATTTTATGATTTTCAATAACTCCGCTTTAGATTTATCAGTCATCAATTCTTTATTTTTAACATTATAAGTAAACAAATGATCTTCTCCATCATGCATAGTTTTAACATTGCCGGAAGTTTCCCAATTCTTACCATAATACATTGATAACGTTTCTAATTCACTATCTTTAATAGTAAACAAATTCTTAAAAAAACTCTCAACCAAATATTCCTTAAATCTCATTCTAAACCCTTAATATATAATTTTCAAGCCGATACTTATTAGACAAATCTATCATATGCTTAGTACCTCTACTAATACCATCCCATAAAATTATACTAGCATCTGCGTACTCTGCCATCTCTTCATTTCGTATAAAACCAGCAGCTTTATTATATTTATTCCAAAGCGCTGGAAATTTCTTAATTTTTATATCATTCTCAATAGCATAACGCTCACCTAATAAATCAACGCCTTTAGCTCTACCTGAAACAACTTCTGTAATATCTATTCCTAATATTGAAGCGTTTTCAATAGCTAATTCTAAAACTTGAAAATCATTTATACCTCTGGAACCAGCTATTATCACTCTCATTAAATATTAATGTCTCCAATTATATCGAAGCTTAATTATCACACCAGAAGTTAATAATAACAAAACACAAAAGAAATTTGTAACAACTGAATTACCCATAAAAACCAAGGAAATAACTATCCAAAGTAAAGGCAACCCATCATAAATCCACTTTGGTAAAAAAATCATCATAACTACTCAACTTTGGATGGTTTATGAACAGCGCCCATATGAGCTCTATCTATATTATAATTAAATGGTCTCATTGTTGGACAATGTCCTTCAGATATTTTCAAATCAAAACGCTGTTTAGCTGTATTCTTGTTTTTAAAAAATTCCCAACCAGTACCAACCCAATCTGTTCCACTATCTATATTATATAAGACAGTCCATAACGGCATATCAACCATAGTATTCATAAGATTAATTAAAAATTCTATTATATACTAAAATATAATATATGTATATTAAAGATTTACCAATTTTATTAAAACAAACAGTTCATAATAGAATAAAATGAATTAGAAACATTCAATAAATGTTGTGAACCAATTTTACTAATTGCAATTGTATCAATAGAATATAATATTCCTAAAAATAAGAAAACTCTTCTAGTAGAATCAGAATTTGCCAGATTTATATCATCAAATGACCTTGAAAGGGTGTCGTTAAGTAGCTCCAGAGCTCGTTTGCTAATGTCACTGTGTTTAGACTTGCGTTTATCAGTAAGGTTTAATATATCCGAGTCAAATTGGTATAATTTATCTAATAACAATTCAAGGTCAACAATAATATTATCTTTAACAAGACTATATTGCTTAGTGATATTATCAGCCCCTGCAACTTTGTTTAACTCTTTTTTAATATTATTTTGAACAATCTTATGGCTAGCACGAATTTTATCCTCTTCTATATCTATAGCTTCCTTTACTTTGATTAACAAATTATCATAATCTTCTCTTATCCAATCCATATTATAGTTATAAGTATCTAATAATATTTCCTGTTGTAATTCCCTATATTTTATTTGATCTATTATAACTATGCTTAATAATATTAATAAGTTAAATAATATAAACATACCAGAATTATTGAATATTATAAAACATAATATAAATGATATAATTATAACACATGGTGTTATCCAGTGATAAATTTTTTCTTTCATTTAGAATCCTATTAAGCTACAAATTGTTTTATCATTTCCACTCATTGGATATTCATTAAAAATATTATGTCTAACTGGGTAGAACCAAGAATCGTCATATATGCTTGGTTCTAATCCATGTTTTAATAAATCAGTAGCCATGAAATTATTAGTTATGGTTATATGGTATTGATCATTTATTAATTTTGTATATGCTTGAATAATTAAGGGATTATATATTCCATTTTCATAATCTAATATTTCCAAATCGGAAAATGTTATGGTATTATTTCTACCAGTTTTAAATTCTATATGTTGACCATTAACCCAACCATCAAATGGAGCTTTTTCTCGATTTTTAATAAGTTTGGGACTCAATTTAAAGAATTCTTCCTCAATTTTTAATCCTAGTAATCTACTCATTTATATTAATATCATATAAATTCTTATTTATCTAGAATAATCATGTTTATATTGCTTAATTTCAATAAGTCCTGTAATTCCTATTAAATATTCCATTCTAAAATCCTAATAGATTATCATTTAAGTCCATTTGATCTTGACCTTCTTTACGCCAATTTTCATAATCCCATCCATTTAGGGCATCATGGCAAACAATGTTATGGGTTACTATACGCCTATATTCTTCAGTGTCGCCAGTGATATCCAGTATTCTCTGTTTACAATCTGCTACATTATCAGGCATTAAATCTAACCCATATGTTGTGCTTAACGCTTCTGTAACAGTTAATCCTTTCTCAATCTTTCTTTTAATGATTTCGATAATAAAATTACCGTTACCGCATGAATTGTCTAAGAAGGTTTTACCAGGTAGCCAGGTATCTTCTGGAAGTTTATCAAGCATTTCTAAAACTAACTCACGAGGTGTAAAGACTTCGCCCGTCTGTTTAGTTCGCTCTTTAGTTCTATTTTCGTTTAGGGGAGTTACTATTGTCATTATTATCCTTTGGTTTAACTGGTCGGCGAATTGGGTTTTTGCCATACTCCGCGGATCTTTGTTCATCATCACCAGGCTTAGGCACTCGTGTTATTATCTTTTCTTTTTCCATTTAAGTTTCCTCACATTATGCATATTGAATTATATATAATTATAATTTTTGGTATATTAATAATAATCATACCAATTCCAAACAGTATTTTCCCGTATTTATCAAAAGGCAGCATAGGTATACGAGCTTTCACTTCTTTATTTTCAGTATAATCATTCCGGAGATTGTTGTAATCAGATATCATATTAGCTAACGTTATATGGTTACTATATAATATTAAAATTATCGAAAATAAAAAAATTAAAGAAGAAAATGCCATACATAATCCAGGGGAATCGTATGATACTCCTATCAGAACACTTGATATTGTTATCATACAGATATCAAGTGTATTATTAATAGAATGTATTCCATTAGGTAAGCGGTCAAATTCTTTTAAGTAAACTTCTTCTTCTAAATTCATTATTTTTCAATTTAAGTATAAATCTATTAAAATTGTAGATACAATTCCATAAGTTCTTCGAGGGATGCTCCTAATAGTTTATTTCTATGGGTTGCATCTTTTATATCTGAAATAGATAGTGGTTTATTTCTATTAGCCATAATTTCATTCAAAGATTTGATATATTCATTATAAACATTTTCAATATTATCTGACACATGATCAAAACTCATTTCAATTATATCATTAAACTCCATATTTTCATCTTCTTCTAAATCAAATGATTCAGGATGTACGATATTGAAATTATAAACAGTGGATGATTCACTAGAAGTATAATTATAAGAACACCCATATGGATAAACTTTAATATTTCCATTGAAATCTACGGAACCATGACAACCTTGATTATTACATAAATTTTGATCAATTGAGTTGAAAGTGTTTTCAAATTCTGCTAAAGATAATTTTTTCATGTTTATTCGTTAATTGGTTAAGATGATACTATTATATCACAATTTCAGGGAATGTACATCTTTATTATATTTAAATTATAATTCAAACAGGCGCTTTAAAAGGGTTTTTGAAAATCTTTACATGTTAAAAATATTTCAGGTAACCAGCCAATGGGTTTATCATATCCTTCAACATTTGTAACCTTTAATTCATATACATAAGTATTAATATTATTATCGAACTTAATATTAGATACAATCAATTGTGCTATAACTGTTTTTTTAAGAACCTTACAGTCTCTATTCCATTCATCTAAATAATTTCTGATATTTTTCTGATGTATTATATATCCATTATAATATAAATCGGAAAAATATACATATTGACCAGTTTTTAACATATTGTATCCTATTATATGTTAGTTGGTAATTGTCGTGTCATATCTAAAAACCCACATAAATTATTATAAAAATTTAATTTAATGTCTGGGCGACCCCATGATAAAGACATATTATTAATAGAACTGGTAAGATTTTGTTGTTCAAATACATCTAATATATTATCATGATTAATCCTATCATCTTGCCAAAGATTATTGGCAACATAATCAACAAGTTTTAAAATATTTTTAATACTCTCCAGTCCACCCGTTATTGGCACTGGGATTTCGTTAATACCATAATCGCTAATGGGATACTTTATATAAAAATCTCTTTTTATTATTACGTTATCATTTACTAATGCATCAATATCTTTAATAAAATCATTGAAATTTATATTATGATCATCACATCCTCTGAATAATTCAAAATATTCCGATATAGATTTATCCATAAGGTTATTATAGAATTGACTATGAATTATAGCTTCTTCATATATATGCTTAACATCGTCATATATATCCGGATAATCGACAACAATTTTAAAAAATGAATTTACATTGTCATATATGATTTTAAGCTCTTTAAAATTATTAAATTGATAATTTTCAGATATTTTTTCAGATATATAAATTAATTGTTTAATCTTTTTTTTCATACTTTCTATTTTTTTCATTAACATGCCAAAGCACATATGCTATTAATATGGGAGAAATAATACTTAGTATAGAAATAATAGTATCCATCTAAACGTTGTCTTCAATGTATTGAATTTCTTCAGTTGTTAGATTTAGCTTTTTATATATTTTATCATCGGGCCATTCTTCTGTAAAATCAAAAAATGGAACATATTTAAGTTCACCTCTGTCCAATCTATAATTTAATTTTACTACCATTAATGCAAATTTTGATAATTTATTATCAACTAAATATCTTAAACAATTTTTAGCAATAATCTCATCATCAAATTTTATAACACCAGTCACCGTACAATCATCTTCTCTGGTTTTATATGTAGTTGATATAAATCTATCTGCAACAAACACCAATTGATAAAAATCATCCGATAGATAATACCCTACATCAGTGGAAATGTGTCCACTGATGTAGGGTATATTTAAATAATATTTTGATTTTTTAAATATAGAATGACTAGTTCCAAGTTCAGCAAAGTGAGACATATTAATATCTTCACAATATTTCCAAATTTTATCTTTAATACTATTAAATAAATTACTATTTGATAACAGGGGGTTAAAGTTTAAATGAGTATATATTTCATTAGTTTTTCGTTCTCTATCTATAACTTGAAATTCATCTGAAGTTTTTGATTTATCAATTGTAGTTATAACACAGGGCCCAAACACACCTATACCAGCAAATATTCGATTACCATTAATAAATTCAAAGGATTTAAATTGATTACCTATTTTATTTTTTAATTTGTCTGCTCTTGATTTTAATGCAGATGCATTCCCGGGTTTTTGGGCATATAACCATGTTCCAGGATGAATTATTGAAATTATACCTGAACATATATCATATGATTTTTCTAAAAACTTTAAATGGATATTAGCATTATATGGCGGATTTCCTATAACTACATCAAATTTTGGCAAATCATTATCCTTAAAAAAATCATTATATGAATCATATAAAATTACATTAGCATCAGCAGCTTTAACAAATTTAGACTTAGTTTTACATACTGTTACAAAATGAACATTATTCATATTTATATTAAGACTATTATATAACAAATGAAGCACTTTAATAAACTCAATGTTACATAATATTAATACCTTAGTATCAGATTTGAAATTATTTTCATGATGGATTTTAGATATAATATCATCACATAATTCCAAGGGCGTATATACAACATGTGTGTCACTGCTATTTTGTATGAGATTTTTAAAATGTTTATTAAATCTCATCAAGTCTTCTTTGGATTTATTAACTAAAATATTCATAGGTAATACAGTTAAGGTAAGTTTATAATAAATCTATTATAACATAGTTTAAGCAAATGTACACATTTATTTTTACAAATCCAACATGGCTTGTATGTTTTCATCTTCTGTCATATGTTCAATATCAAATAATTCTTTTTCCAGTTTATCAGCTTTTTCTTTATCCTCGATTTCATGTAGTACTGTCGCCGTCATCTCAATCAATCCTAACATACTTTTAAGTTTTTTTGTAGGAGTGCTGGTTAAATCAATATGAACTGGTATTGGTTTACCACTTTTTTCTTTAACAACACAATCTTGACTGGGATCAAATCCAAATGATCGTAATTCTTCAATCATTCCATATAAATTTTCTTTTAAATCGTTACCATAATCGCCATAAACTGGTATAATAACCCAGGCATATGGTTTAAAAAAGTGTTCAAGCTCATTAGGCATTAATACTTCATCATATAGTTTAACACGATCTTTAGGAAATAATCTAGTAGCTCTACCTAATGTTTGTAGGAATTTAGCCTTTTTGAGATTAACCATGGGTAAAATTCCAGTTATACCTGGAACGTCTATACCTTCAGTTAAAATATTGATATGAATAATAATTGCGTTATCTTCAGGTTTTAAAGATTGTAATCTATCTAAAAATATCTTTCTGGTTTTAACTTCTCCGTTAATTCTAGGCTGATATTCTGAAGATATATCAAATATAGTAAGGTTTAAACTATTTTCTTTAAGTCTTACAAGTTCGTCATGATTTACCAGTTTATTAAGTTCTTCTGATCCATTGGCTGTTACTAATAATTTGGCGCCCAAGCCCATTAAATTTGTACTAACTAAAGATACATGTTCTTTAAAGGATTCTACTATTACTTTACCATCAATTTCACTACCACTCAACCCATGTAATGATAAATCAACGAAATGCATTCTAGGTCTAACAATTTCGCCTGCTCCAATCATTTCTAATGGTGATTTTTGAGCTATTATTTCACCAAATCTGTCAGAATTATTCATACCTAAGCCATCATTAGATGATGTTACTTTCATTGTGGCAGTATAGAAATATTTTTTATTTGACTTATAGTCTATAATATCTTTAAATTCATCAGATACTAAATAATGAGCTTCGTCACAATGATAAACTTCTATTGGAATATCAGATTGCATTATGCGTTTAGCTGAATGATATGTTGCAGATATAATTAAAGGTACATTTTCTCTAACAGATTTTTCATAATTTACTTTAATTTTTTCAGCGGACGTTGTAGAATTTATGTCTCTATGTTTATAACTAGTTCCGGATTTTAAAGCTTCTTTATACCATTTTTCAGATTCGTCTTCACTATTGCCAGAATTGACTATTAAATATTGGGCATCAATATTATTATGTACTAAATCAGTGTGGACATCATTAAGCAGTTGTCTAGATAAAAGAATTCTAGGGGAAAGTATAACATAAACTTTATGAGTACTGTCTAATTTAATATTATCTACAATAGAACGCGATTGAATTAAAGATTTACCGGTTCCAGTGGGATAATTAATAATACCTTTAATTGCGTTTGATATAGCATTTAAGGCAAAATTTTGATGTGGTCTAGTTTTAAACATTGTAATACATAAAGTAAATTAAGATAATTCTATTATATCATAAATACAGAGAAAGTAAACTAAAACGTTCCATCATCTATATCGATCTCGTTATTATTTGTTTTAACTTCTAATAAATCAACAACAATACTATTGTTGTGATTACCTGTTGATTCATCAATATCTATTTCACAGCCTGGTGGTAATTTATTACTTTCTATTTTAGAATTAGAATCAGCAATCCTATTTTTTTTTATTAATGTTTAAATTAATAAGGAAAATTAAAAGCCCAATTAAAATACTCAATAACGATTGATTTTCTGCTATGAATTTAAACATGTAAGCTTTCTCTAAATAGATTCCAAAATGATAAATTATTATCAACTAAGCTTCTAAGCTCTTCATAACCCAAACATCTTACTTTATTTTTATACATTTCATTATCAGTGAAATAATGTAAACCCTTAGCATTAGTTATAATCAACATATTTTTATCGTCTGCTGGATTAACATTATAATGCATCATAGAAGCACTAGTGAAATTTGATAAATGATCTCGATTTGCAGTCAATACTTGGTCAGAATTAGTGCGAAATTTTACCTGAACTGCAGCGGGTTCACCATTAGTACCGATTCCAATGCCATCGACACCTATATCATTATCTAAAATAATAGAATAATTTGATATACCTATTCTATTATCTATTGGAGAAGATTTAATCAAAAATTCTACAAACAATTCAAAGCCGTCGCCCTTATATTTCTCAGTGTCGTATCTATCTGGAAATAACTTAGATTGTTTTACTAATTTATTACAAAATGTTGATAATTTATTTACATTCAATAATAAATCTTCTAAATTGTGACATTTATATTTAAATGTATGTGTTAATGTAATATTCATATTATTGGGTTCAATATCTGAAATTATTTCCATTTTATATTCCTAGTTAAATTGATAGAATTTTTCAGAACCTTCGAATTGCTCAACTTTAAATTCTTCAAACTTATCAGATTTTGGATTATATTGAACATATTTATCTACTGCTACAACTTTAAGTGTTATAGCCCAAATTTGGCCACCATACTGATGAATAGCAACAAACTGTGATCCAATTTCAGTAGGAATTTTTCTTAGTTCTCTCATTATAATATCTCAATGTAAATTAAGTATATACCTATTATATCACAGTTTTAGTAAATGTACACATTTATTTTTATATGATTGTACGTTCAATAAATTTTATTTCTTGGTTTGTTAGATTTAACATATCATATATTTCAGATTCAGTATAACTATTATTAAAATCAAAAAATGGAACATATTTAAGTTCGCCGGTATCTAAATGAGCGGACATTTTTGATATTATTAAAGAAAATTTAGCAAGTTTATTATTCATTAAATAATTTAAAGAGTTTATAGCAATATTATAATCATTAAATTGTAATAATTGAGCAACACTAGAACCTGCTAATCTTGTTTTTAATGTTTTGGATATTTTATAATCAGTTTTATACATGAATTGATAAAAATCTTTAGATAAATAATTTCCAGTTTTAGAAATGTGACCAATAATAATCGGGATATTAATATAATACTTTGATTGAATAATTGAAGATACTTTTCCAGATGTTATATGTTGATCCATATTATTAATTTCACAATATTTCCAAATTTTATCTTTAATACTATCAAATATGCCAGTATTATCAAATAAAGGATTTAAATTTAAATGAGTATATATTTCATTAACATTAGTTACCTTATTAATTACTTGAAAATTATTTGATACTTTAAATTTATCAATTGTGGTTATAACACAGGGTCCATACAGCCCAATACCAAAAATACGATTACCGTTAATAAACTCAATTGATTTAAATTTATTACCTATTGTTTTTTAATATTATCAGATATTAATTTAAGAGATCCTTTTTTCCTTGGTTTTTGTGTATATAACCAAGAGCCTGGATGAACAATTGAAATAATACCAGCACTAATATCAAAATCCTTTTCTAAAAATTTTAAATGCAAATTACAATTATATGGTGGATTACCAATAATCACATCAAATTTCATCTTTATTCTTTTATAATAATAGTAATGGGATTATCTTCATCAATATCAACACTCATACCTGAATAATCGCCACCTCTTGGAACTTCAAATGAAATATCTATACTAACTGGATCATCACTTGAAATTGTACCGGTTCTGACTAACATTGAAATCAGATCTAACTTATCTATTTTCAATGTAGTCGTTGTTTTAGTATCTACAAATTGTCTCATATTACAAAACTGCGAAAATTTCAGTCTCATTAACGATTAGATATTTAGTACCATTAATTTCAATCTCATTACCAGCTCTGGCCTGCAATAATACTTTATCACCAACTACTACTGACATTGGCAATACTTTATCATTAACCGTTCTACCTGGACCTACACCAACAACAATACCCCTATCTGAATTATCTTCTTTACTGGCTAAAATGATACCTGAAACTGATGTTGTTTCAGCTTTAACCATTTCGATTAATACTCTATCTTCTAAAATTTCAATTTTCATTATTTTCTCTTATTATTCAATTTGTTCTTCATATTTAACCCATTTGCCTGGTACTACTATTAATTTTTTCATATATGGAATACAGTACCAAAAATTAATAGTTAGTTTTTTAACAGGCGGTACCCATTTTCTAGATTCAATCTCTACAATTGGGTTGCCACAGTTAATACAAACCAAACCCATATCTTCATATAACCCAGTTAATTTACATCTTGGACACTGTTTAATGTTGGTATAATTTCCGATTTTATATCCGTAATACCTGGGACTTAGATGTATTTCTGTTATCATTTTATTCCAGCTCCTTTACATTTATAACAATCTTCTAATCTATTATAATATGTTTCAGATTTGCCGTCACATTCTTCACAAATCATTGGTTTTAATTCTTCTAATTTATTACCAATTATAGCTTGTACTGGTTTTAAATTTTCTAATTTTGATTTTAAAATATTAATTTTATCGACATTTCTAATAGTTATATAACCTAACTCTTGTTTACTAAGAGAACAGTGGGATAGTGTAGAATTTAATTCTTTTAATATCTTAATGTCATGTCCTAAATCGCATAATTCAGACTTATAGTTTTTATCGATTTCCAATAATTGTCTGTATTCAACATTTACTTTATATATCATAATATTTTTAAACTATTAATTTTAGTATTTAAATGATTAATCTCATCTGTTGAATTATCAACGACGAATACACCAGAACAGGAAAATCTTGGTTTATCTAGTTTTAAATTTTCATCAATAATACCTGATACTACGAGGTTATCATCTACAATTGAGAAATTTTCTACTTGTCCAACCATTCTATCATCTTTAAACACGGGGGTTTTATCGTTAGATTCTTTAAAATCTTCAACTATTTTTTCAAGTGATTTTTTGGTGAAAATGAAACCATGGCCTGATATATCGTTTCTAATTCCAGGTTTTAATAGTGTTGTATTAAAATTCATATTATTTGAATGAGATTGGTTTAGCAAGCGCAGAACTATATGTTATAGAATGCCAGTACGTTTCACGTTTTTTTAGTTTTAAATGTCGATTAATCAATAAACAAATGATATAACCAATTGCTATCCCAAAAAACGCTCCGAATGAAGTAATTAATTGATGGTCCATAATATTTTAACTTGTTAATTAATAAAAGTCTATTATAATACAATTATTTGGAAATGTATATGATTTTATAATATAAGTTTAGTTATAGTACATGGTTCAGATATATAAGAAACTGAATTGTCACTTAAGTTTTTGATAATCCAGGTATTATCCTTTCCAGGTAAACTAATTACTTCTCCATTATTAATATGAGTAATTTGACTATTATGAAAAGAAACAGTTACTAAATCTTTAACCTGTATGAATACATTACTTTCTTGAATTTGATTCCGATCTAATGGAAAATGTTTTTCTAAATATTGTAAATCAAAATTTGTTTTAATATCTATAACTCTTAATACTTCACACACAGATATTAAATTACCAGATATATAAGAATAAAAACCTAAATCTGTTTCATGATTAATTTTTTTATAATTATTATTACCGTCATTACAGGCTAAAAAATGCACCTTTTCACCATGTAAATCAATTCTAGCAACACCATCAGCCAAATTTGAATCACTTAAATCACTGTAATATACATAATCTAAGGGCTTTATTTCTTTATTGTTTTTATCTACATATTTAATAGAACTATTGTTTATTGACATCATCAATCCGTATATTCTATAACATCGCTCATTATAGTTATAGTTGGATAACCAAAAAGAAAATAATTATTAGGTCTATATTCTTCTATCGTATTCATAAACAGCGCTGATTTACCTTTAATTGTAACGCTTTTCCGTAAATCTCTACTGGCTTCCAATTTAGAAGGATGTTTAAACGTTATAAATAATATTTTTAAACCTTCACTAGATCCAACTGCACCTGATTCTACTATTTTAAAGTTTTTACCTAATGAATCTCCAGACATTGACATTGTATTAATATTGGTAAGCCCACCTGAATTGCCCTTAGTATAAACTTTGCCACAGGCTGGTAGGATTAACATAATTGCTATCATTAAATATATTTTATTCATCTTTATTTTATTAATTGTTATTAAAATTGAGGAAAATATGAGAATCGAACTCAAATCCAATTAAGGATTCATAATCTTAGCAGGATTAGTCTACTCCAAGTAGCAATATTTTCCAATTTAGGGTAGCATTGCTACCCTCTGCAGCTTTCACTGGATACGTCAATTATTTCACCACTTTCATCCTGATATGTTATCATTATATCAGTATTTGAATCTTGACAACCTATACAAAATTTACCATAAGCTCTAATATTATCAACAACCAGCGCCATAAGATTCTCCTTGAGCCATATCTATACCATATTCAATAATTTCAGCATCTACGTACTGTACAAAATTAACGTATCCTGCATCTTCCCTACTCTTATACTCACTACCAACATCGCCTAAATATGGAACAATATCACCAATCTTATCAGCATACCAGCGCATACCATCAGTACATCCAGTTATTAATAATCCTTTCATATTACTTCACCATATTTAACAGCGATCTTACTATATCCAGCATGATCATTTTTAGCATCATCAATGGAATTATATCGCTTAACAGTTCCATCATCTTTAATATTTAAAATTATAGATTTATTTGAAATTCTATAATACTTATTGCGCCAGTCCCAAACAGGATTAATATGATCTGAATTAGTTAGCGATTGCCATTCTGGAATATCTGAGGATTTAAACTCAATATTAACACCATTTAAATAAGCTTCCATTATTTCAATCTTTTGTCTTGTTGTTTTCATATTATTTAATTTTAATCAGTTTTAATAACATAACGTTGTGCAATACATTCAAATCCTTCCCTATCTAAATATGCATCTTCTTCTGTACTATATTTAGATACTCTATTTCCAGTATAATCTAAATTTAAAATAATTCCAACTGGTACAATTTTAATTCTATAATCATTTATTTCCCAGTTCCAGGCTGTAATTCCAGGCTCAAGATCATACCAATATAAACCTTCTAAAGACTTAAACTCGACTTTTTGGCCATTTGCGAAAGCCTGCATTACTTCAATCAACTCTTTAGTATTTTTTAACATTTAATTAACATTATATTGTAGAGAGCACCGGTGCCGACCCGGCAAGAACTATTAATCCTTCCAACAGTTTTCCAAACTGTGCCTGAACCTATCAGGGATACTCTCTAATTAAAATTGTGGATAAATTCTTTAATTTTTACTGTAGTTATTTCTAATATTCTTTCAAATCTAACAGTTGTTTTAGCTCCATTTAAATGACCTAACACATCTGAAATATTATCATCAGTATTATCCTCGATAAATAAAGCCATTTTCCTTAATAACTCTTTTTTAGAATTTGCTGATATGAAAGCGTGGGTATTATTATAATAATAAAGATCGCCACTATAAATCTTATGTGTTAAAATTGCTTTTATTTTATAAGTCTTCACTATAATACCCAATTACTTTAAAAATTGAGGAAGAACGAGAAATCGAATCCCAAGCCCGTAAAGGCTCCATCTGTGTTCAAAACAGTGTCTGGCCCAGCCAGAATGATCTTCCAATGTCGTAAACGGTTACCATTGAAGGTAACATCTCTTAGGGATATCTCCCACTGCTCTACCATTAAGCTACACTCACCTTAAACGGATGATATGTCCTGAATCGAACAGGAATCTACGCGTTTTTCCAATTTAAACTACGCTTACAATTCTATTATATACTAAACATTATATAAAGTATACATTTATTTTTTAATATCCGCCACTATTAAACCAACCGCTACCCTTTAACTTAAAACTGGTATTAGAAATCTGCTTCACCAATTTTAACTCTTTACATCTACCACACTTAACCAAAGGTTCATCGGATAATTTTTGCAACTTCTCAATTACATTATTACAACTTTCACATTTATATTCGTATATTGGCATTAATTTAATATATTATTTAAAATTGGAGCCCTCATAAAGAATCGAACTTTAAACCTGAATTTCGTAAATTCTGGACTAGTAAACCACTAGTGAAGGCTATTATTGGGCGACACATCGGCCTCGATCCGACATCTACAGTATTCACAGTACTGGGCTTTACCAATTAAGCTAGTGTCGCCATTATATATTTATTTTATTGTTGAGGGTAATATTTTAAATTCTGGATGATCATGCCATTGACCTCTTAGTCTAATAACTTCTGCAAAATCATATAAATATTTAACTAAATGATTAGCCAATATAAAATCAGGTGTCATTAATTCAGTATCTATAGAATACTTATTAAGTAATGATTCTAATTCTTTTTTAAATTCTGGTTCTTTATTATTCATTTTTTCTACTCTATTATAGTTTATCATAACAAACCATTTAAAATTTCAATTTTCTACCTTTTAACCAGCCTATATTTAAATACTGATCAATTTCTTATTTATTGACTGTTTTACTAATCTTCTCTTCCAATGAATAAATCCATACATAACTTATCTTTTACCACAAGTTCAGCTATATGTTCGGCTTCTTTATCAGCTAAAGATTTTCTAGAATCACAATATTCTAATATTTCTTTATCGAATTTATCTTTACCATATTTTTTATAGACCTAGTCAATATTTTACCAGAACCTATATATCCACCATCCAACTTATCAGTTGAATGCATCCCAATATAATATCTACCAGTCAATTTATTAGTAGTTCTGGAAATATAATGATATTTCTTTTCTCTTTTTGTCATTTATATGTCCTTCTTTATATTAATTATAAAGAAAGTACCATTAATGACCTCTGGGAAATATAGGATTTGAACCTATGACTTCTTGTATGTAAAACAAGCACTCTAACCAGACTGAGTTAATCTCCCATTAAAATCTTATAGTATATTGTAAATTTAAAGAATTATATCTTCTCAAATTATTCCATCTATAATATCTTCTATGTCTAATAAAATTATTATATCTATGTTTATTAAACCCTATATTATATTTCTTAAACCCATGTTTATCAAACGCTATATTATTCACACAACCTGAAGACATCAATGCTAATAATATTATTAAATATTTCATACCAATTCCCTTTGTATTATGAAACTATTTATACCAATCTAACTCATTTAATATCTATTAAAATATCGATATCTATGATTATTATGTTTAGGCCTACCGTAATAATCATATCCATGTCTTCGACGTTTTCCATGATAATCATAATACCTACTATCATATCTACGATTATAATGTTTACGATGATGTCGGTGTTCCCGCTTTCTATATCTATATCGTTCAGCGGTACATGGCGTTTTTATATGAAATCCAAAGCCACCATTTCTAAAACTGAAACCAGCCCCATTACAATTTTCATCTATAATATGAATATCATGACTATAACCTATAATAGAGAAACATGACAATAATAAAATTAAAATATATTTCATAATATTATCCGCTATATTTGATTAAAATTCTTTAAGTTTATGTGTTAAATACACATATGCATTATTATATTTTTCAATGCGCTTATGATCTTTTTCAGTGATGCCCTTTAATCTAGTAATACAAGAATTATGTTCCAAATCTGCCATTTTACATTTAATTGCGGAATAGTCAGCTGAAATTGTAATAATATAATCATTGTATGAATCCGCTGGATCATGTGTCATATATTCTAGAATTTCAATAGTTCTTTCTGAAAATCCCAGACATCTTAATTTTTTTAATGTATAATTAATTTTTGATTTATCATTTGTATCTTCAATTAAATCATGCATCACATAAGCACATTTTTCGTCGTCGTTTCCAGCTGCATGATTCATAACATATAAGCAATGCAATATATAAGGTTTGCCGCCCCTATCATATCTATCTTTAAATGCTTCAGCTGTAATTGATATAGCTAAACCTAATTTCTTTTTCATATTAGAATTACCTTTTAATCATTAATGTTAATATTTCCCCGATTTTTTTAAAATGTTCAGGAGATTTTGTTAATAAATCCTTAATCTCCTGTAATTCTAAACCTTCACACAAACTTATTAATCGTTCTAAATTTTCATCAGCTTTATCACCTGTCCTAAATTTAGTAACAGATTCAACAAAATCTAAATCATTTTTATTCATAAATTACTACTATTATATTGGAGCCGCGAGGGATATCGAAGTCCCACCTAGGATGGTAGAAACATCCTGCTCTTCCAATTAAGCTACCGCGGCAATTATTTTGTAAATTATTTAAAGTATAAGTCTATTATAACATATTCTCATGAAATGTAAACATTTATTTTTGAGCAAAATAACGGAATTGAACCGTACGACATAATTTAATTAATCTAATAGCACATCATACATGATTTTCAAATCTGGAACAATAGCATCATGATTCCAAAACTTTGGGAAAGCTGAGAAATCACCAGAATTTTCCAATACAATATTCCATCCAGTTGGAGCAGTATTACTATAATATTTATCAATTGTGTTTGGGTCGTATGGTTGTTTATCGTTACCCTTTACCCAATATGTATCAAATCTTTTATAAATTCGTTTAACTGCTTCTATTGTGTCATTACTCTGTTTATTCCCAAATTGAATCTTACTATAACCTTCATTCTGTTTAAGAAAAAATAGAAACATAGACATCCAACCTTGTTTTCTATAATCTTTATCCACATACATATTTTCTAATAAGGCAACTGTGCCTGCCTTAACAACTTGAAAGAAGGCGATTGGTTTATTGTCATCACTGATTAACAAATAAATATCTTTTTTAAATAATACCTTTGTTCTATTAATATCACCAACATGTTTATAATCTGAATGATTATCCCAAATATACTTCAATGCATTTGGTAACTCATCATTTGTTTTACCAAATCTCATAGTCATTTCACTAATATATTTCAATTCAGTTCAGTTAATTTCATATAAATGTCCATTATTTTATTTTTGAGCAAAATAACGGAATTGAACCGTACGACATAAAGTGGGAGGTTTGCAATCTCCTATCAGAACCATCTGACCATATCTTGCGCTATTACTTATATTATATTTTATTAGTTTCACTATTTACATGATCTTGTGTTGCGCCTATTACATGTTGAATCAATTTTAACCATGGTTTATTATGTGTCCTGCTAGTCTCCAAACATTTAGACATACCGCCGTTCATATTTGTTATATATACATTATTGTATTCGTTCCGCTTTTGAACATTATTGTTACTTTTTATCAAATACTCTTTTGCATTTATTTGACCATTAACCAATTGAAACAATGATACTGACTGAGATAAATAATGGCTGCTTAATAGTTTAAAATCATTTTCTTTTAAAAAAGTACCTATAATATATAATTCATAACCCATAAATTTTAAAATTTGTATTTTTGGTATATTACTGTGCTTTTTAACTAATAATTTAATGTTATGGTTATGTACTGTATCAGCTAGAGCGAGATGCAAACAATATATGTCATTTTTCTGATACTCTTTAAATTCATATAATTTCATAAGGTTAATAGTATTGTTTTTATCAGGTTTAGGATCTAAACGTTTAAAAATTTCCATACTGTTAACATTAAAGGATAATACACATAACATTAAAAGTTTTACAAATTTATTCATTTTTGTTTTCCAGAATTACCAATACGATCTTCATGCCAGGCTTTAAAATCTAAAAATTCATTCGGTAGACCACCATTTGCTAAGTCATAATGCTCAACACAAGATTTATAAATATGATCATTATATATACACCAATCTGATAATTTTAAATAAATATTTTCATCGATAGCCTGCTCTTCCATCAAAATTATTGCTATATTAATAGCAATAATTTTATGGGAAATAGATTCAAATTGTTTTATGAATCCAGGGGTGCGGATAGACATAGACATACCAAAGTCTATTAAAGGTTTTAAACTAGGATCTTCCCAATAAATTCCAATTGTTTCTAATTCGTTTATAGTTTTTAATCTAATTTTAGCACCCCGAAGTACTATTGAAAAGTAATAACCTAAAGGTAATAATAATAATAATAATAATAATATTAATAATATATTCATATTGATATCTCGCTTCATTATTTAAAACTGTTATTATAACACTTGTAATCTATTATGTATATTGTTATTTAATAGTAGACATTAAATAAACATTGCTGTTTCACCAGGAGAATTCATTATTACGTTTCTAATACTTTCCTGTTGATCTCCAGACTCTACTGTAATATCAGACAAAACATCTTTAAATTCTTGAAACCGTGCTTTCTTAATATATGAAGAATACGATAATGAATCTATAATATTATGCTTTACAGCTAATATCTTATCACAGGGTTTATTATCGTTAAGGTAATATGCTAACGTATCAACTGCAACTAACATTACGATTTGCATAATATCTACTTTAATTAATTCAGGATCAGTTAATAAATCCCAATCATAATCAGATATTAAACCCTTAATTAAATCTATACCTTTATCAGTAACAATTAAATCCATAGTTACAACCAACGACAGAATATCAGCGAGAGCCTTATGTCTCAATGCTTCAATACCAGGTTCATCTATTATTTCAGAATTTGCATCCCAACTTTTAATAACTTTTATAATACCATCTAAAAACATTTTATTTCTCCAACTTTAATTAAAATATTATTATAACACACGTAATATATAATCGTAAATTGTTTATTGCAGCCGTAGAAGGATTTGCACCTTCACTTACTGAATTCAAAGTTCAGTGCAATACTAGTTATGCTATACGGCTATTTTATTAATCTAAAAGTCTATCGTATTGGATCCGTAAATCCTGTAATATTGTATCATGGTTCCAAAATTTTGGAAATTTTGAGAAATCTCCATTATTTTCTAATATTATATTCCAACCTGTTTCATGTATACCATAAAAATCATCAAGATTATCAGGATCATATGGAACTTTTTTACCATCTTTTTCCCAATAAATATCAAATCTATTAGAAATTCGTTTAACTGCCTCTACTGTATCATCACTATGTTGTGAACCTAATTGAATTCTATCATATGATTCGTTCTGTTTAAGAAAAAATAAAAACATAGACATCCAACCCTGTTTTCTAAATTTTAATACAATATACATATTCTGGACTAACGCTGTGTTACCTTTATTAAAAACCTGGAAAAAACCAAGGGGAATATCATCCAATATCAACAAATAAATATCATCTTTATATAACACATTAGCTTTATTAATATCTCCAACATGTTTATAATTATCTTTATCACCATATACGTAATCTAATGTATCAGATAAATTACTCCCGACTTTTTTAAAACGTTGAGTCATTTCTGATAATTCTTTCAATTTCATATAATATTTCCTATAAAATAATATTTATATCATAGAATTGTGGGTGCAGTAGAATTCGAATCTACTCAGCACGAGGCAAAAGATTTACAGTCTTCCCTGGCTCTCCAACTCCAGCGTGCACCCATATACATTCCAAATTTTTAAAGAGCATAATCATAACTGATTATTTTGTATACCCAGCGGGTATCGATCCCGCGCTATAACTTTGAAAGAATTATGGTCTACCATTAACCTATGGGTATAATATTTAATTATGTCTACAGTGACATTTTTCGTAGCCGTAGAAGGATTTGCACCTTCACTGTCTGAATTCAAAGTTCAGTGCACTACCAGTTATGCTATACGGCTATATTTCGTGGAACTGGTAGGTAACGATCCTACGTATATACGACTTCACGGTAACGCTAATCCATCTCAGCTACAGTTCCAAATTTCTTTCGTTTAAAACATTTTTCTTCATAAAATTCTGGTAAATATCTTTGCATCCAATGAGATACTTTCATTGTTAATTCTGGCTCTAATATTTTTCTAACTTCTTTTGCCCATTTCCATTTACTAAAATTTATATCTGAATTGATTATTAATTCACACTTTTTATCAATTTCTAATTGTTTTAATAATTTTTTATCTTTTTCATCTTTAATTTTCTTAAAATATTTTTCAAAATTTATTATTTTACCTTTTTTCCATCCTACATTCAAATATTGATTCAGTTCTTCTTTATTTACTGGTTTATTAATTCTTTCTTTTAATGAATAAATCCATACTTTTCCATACATTGAATTTTTATCACCCTGTTGATGATTATTAATTCTATGAGTATTACTCATTTTATTTTTTGTTTCATCAGTATGATTTTTACCAGTAAATACATGAACTAATTCACCTGATAAATATCTTGGATCATCAATTTTAACTTTTAAATTATTACCATCTTTATCTTTTACTGATACTAATCCTTTAGCAGAACTAACTAATTCGCCGGATAAATACCTAGGATCATTAATATTAACTCTTAAATTATTACCATCTTTATCCTTAACACATAACGTTCCTTTAGATAAAGCTACAAACTCACCAGATAAATATCTAGGATCATCCTTATACACACTTATTACATTTCCAATATTATCAATTACTTGAAACATATTTTTAAACATTGGGACTAATTCACCAGATAAATATCTAGGATCATCAAACAATACTCTAGTTATATTACCCAATTTATCCTTTACTGGTAGAGTTCCAGTTGAATTCCAACCTTCTCCACCTAATTGAAGATTCATACATAACGTATCTTTTACTACTTGTTCAGTTATATACTCAGCTTCTTTATCAGCAAGTAATGATCTAGAATCACAATATTCTAATATTTCTTTACTAAATTTATCTTTACCATATTTTTTTATAGACCTGGTTAATATTTTACCGGAACCTAAATATCCATCATCCATCTCATCAGTTGAATGCATTCCTATATAATATCTATCCGTTAATATATTAGTAGTTCTATAAATATAATGATGTTTCTTTTCTTTTCGTGCCATTCATATACCTTCCTTATATCTATTTATAAAGAAAGTACATAAAAGGTACCCGGTCTCCCTGGCAAGATTCGAACTTGCGACTCTATCACCCCAAATGATAGCTTCTGACCAGACTGAATTACAGAGAGTTTATTTCTTACTTGTTACTAATAACAAAAAAGGTTGAAACATTTCTGAATCAACCTTTTTAAAATTCCATCTTAACCGATATTTCCTTATATCGTCTCCGTACTTTTAAAAAGGTTTTGTCTAAAACATTCTCGTTGTCTCTCGAAAAACGACACAACAGAATATGACCAAGAAGGACTCGGCTGATAATAATAATGTTGTGATACGATTGTGTTCATTTTGTTGCCTTTTTATTTGTATAATTCTATTTATAAATTTGTATAAACTTTTATTTTAAAAACTATTATAATACTTAATTATTAATTTGTAAACATTTAATTATAAAATATTTATTGGGGTTCTTGTTTTATCTGCCATATTTATTAGATCTAACTAGTTTTAAATATTCTAAACTTGAGGACCCACTCCGAATTATTATAAAACAACACATCAAACCCGGCTATGTTGTTTTTGTGGGTTATAATAGACATCTATACAACCTGGGGTTAATGTAGCCATTTGATCCAGTTTTATGGTCTCTTTAACTGTAGAGTTAACATTCTTCCTTAATAATGTTAATACATCAGGTTTAAAAGCATTTAAGTGCCCAGGATCTTTAATAATATGAATCATTAATATTCGCATTGATTCAATAATTACTTCACTTCTATTGAATTTATTGAATCTATTAAATAGTATAATTGCGTGTTGTTTAACGTTTATATTGTGTTCGAAATCATCAATATTTTCATTAAAATCTTGAAGCATTGATTGTGTTGATATCACTGACACAATGTCATAAGTTGTGTTTCCATCAATGAACATAATTTCAACACAATCAAGGCCTTCCAAAGTAAGTTCATATCCAAGAGAGAACAATAATTGCTGAATTTTTTCAATTGAAGATCGTGTAATGATTGCTGGTTTCGGTTTCAATGTTGGGGCCCTTATGATACTTTTAACATAAAATATCCAGTATACGAGGAATGCTATTACAAAAAATTGAAGCATCAATATAGAGTTATCCATCATTTTTTCCTTTAATAATCCTAATTGTAAATATTAATACACATGTTAATATGAATACCCGAGGAAATGCAGCAGCCAAACAATATGACTTCATACAAAAATTATACATTGATTGGTTTACTATACCAATTCCTAAAAAAATTAAAATAAAATGTTTCATTTCTATCTATATTCCTATTATAATAAGTGGGTGTAGTGTTGTAAACTTTTATTAATAATTGTACTAATCTATAATGTTAAAGATAAAAGGTAAAAGTAAAAAAATACTCATATGGAATATAATATTTAAAATTAATATAATATGTACAAAGATTTTTATCCAATTTTTACCAGTATATAATTTCAATGATTGATATACACTATAAATTGTTATCCAAGAATATACTTCATAAGATATTCCTACAATTAAAGACCCTATTAATGAATCAATATTGATACCAATCAACACCATTTTAATGATCAATGGAAACATAATAAAATAAATCCAAAATGTAATCGATAACCCATATTCACCATTAATATAATTTTTCATCATTTAACCTCATTTATATTATTTAAAAATCTATTATAATACCTGATTACAACAATGTAAACTTTTATTTTACATTTATTGGGGTTCTTGTGTTATAGTTTTTATTACATTTATGATATTGAGACGGGCCAAGGAATCGAACCCTTATACAAAATGTTAATTCTAGAATTATTCAAATTGTATGTGATTATTGGTACCCTACTGTACCACAGAAACTATATATAGCTTGTGCACAACTATATACTGTTAAAGAATCAACCCGCCATTGTTAGTGTACTGTTTTGTTTTCGTTTATTGTTGGAATAGCATTTTTAAAAATATTAAGAAAATTCAATATATTCATTTGCTCGTCTACATTCATTGTATTTATATCAGTAATTTCAAGAACTTCAAAACCGGAGACCATCATATCTTCCTCGAATGTAGGATTATCTTTCAATAAATTAATAGCTAATACTGATATAGCAGCTACTAATTGTTCTTCTTCAGCTATTCCAAATCGCATATACACTGGAATTGTTCTATCATCACCAGGTACTGGTACAGTATCTCTGAAAATTGGAATATTATATAATACTGGAAAATCTAATTCAGATTTTAAAACTCTTGGATCTAGGTTATATTCGTAATCTCCAATACTGCTTAAATATTTTAAACCTTTCATTATGTTACCTAATCAGGGTGATAATCAATTAAAGTCCATTTTCCTTCATAATATTCAAATCCGGTTTCCATATTAATAATTGAAATCCATCATCCGCTTCATCAAATAAACTATAATGTGGATTATCACTTTTATAAACTGATCCGTCTTCTAATATTATTAGGTACATTATTTATGCATACCTTCTAGTTTTCAATAAATCTTCAAAATTTAAAATAGGTTTAATGTGATCCCTAATAATTGATGGTTTCAATTTCTCAGGAATATCATCAAATCTACTAATCAATGTTAAAACTTTATGAGTTTTATAAAATTCTAGAGCCTCATCAACAGTATTAAAACTTTTGCTGATACCACATGGCTGAGCTCTGAATTTACCATCTTTGGAATTAAATATACCACGAGGTAATCCAGATTTTTTAACTTGATTTTTATGTGTATGAGTATGGAATTTATTTAACCATGGTTTAACAAAAACACATGTTTCTGGACTATGAACTTTATTTCCAGGTACCATTAAATCTTTATCGATTTCGTATCCATCAATATAATTCTCTTCAGCCCAAGCGATAAAGTTACTGCATGTTAACCATTCAACAGATACTGTACAGTCTTTATATGCTGGGTGTAGACCACTATAGCAGCGTTCCATCATATTTTTCCAAATTTTATATAATCGGAATTTATATGTAGTACCGTTTTCAGAATAAGAACATAAATATGGTAAATCATTTACGCCTTCAAAAAAGTCTTTAATTTTTTTATTTTTAATTGAGATTTTTTTAAAATCTTTTGTTTGATATACTATTGGCATTTGTTTTTATAATAGTAGTTAATAAGAAATAATATTTTATATTATATGAGAAGAGTTGTAAACTTTTTATTTTAAATATAGAGAATCTATTAATTTTATGATAGTTTTATCTTTCAATTCTTCAGATTCTCGTATTATTTCAAACGCTTTTTCAAATTGTTCTAATTTATCTTCCAATTCTTGTATTGTATCATTGGCACAATAAATACAATCATCATAGGGTTGATCGTGAGCATCACAGGTATTAGTATTCATGTTATGTTAATTGTCTTATTAGATTCAATTAAAGTGATATCAGATGATGTCAGGTCTTTAATTTCGGATAGAAATTCTTTAGCTAAAGGGCCTTTATTTGTTTCAATATTGTTATATAATGCTAAAAATTTAACATCACTTATTTCTTCTAAGTGTTTATCTATTAATATTAATGATGTATCAAATATGCCCATTTCAATTTTCTCCAGGTGATAAAAGTTTTAAAATCATAGTAATATTATATCAAAAACAAATCAATGTAAAATTATAATTGTTCTTCTATCATTAATTCTAATAAGTGTTCAAAGGTTTCAAGTTTGGCTGTTACATTTAAGCTTTCTTTCATAAAATAATTAGATATATTTTTCTTTAGGAAATCTGATTTTTTAGTATAACTATCATCAAAAAATACATTATCAAATAACGTTTTTAAATTATTTCCGGCTTTATATTTTATATTATTATATTCAAAATCCTTTTTAACTGTATATTCAATAGATTCAGGATTTAATATATACGTTGGCTTATTATGATCATAGTCTTGATCGTCTTCCATTTGATGATAATCAACTATTAGTGATATTTCAGTTGATTTATCATCTTTATGATCACCCAATGTTATAAACAGTTCAATTGATTCCTGTTTTAATGGTGTTTTCATTTCAATTAGATATTCTTTAAATGATATTTTCATTAATCGTATTCCTTATTTTAAATTTTTGAATAATGAGATTAAAGAATTTGAAGTATTTTTCTTCGTATCATATCCGCCATGCATAATGAAATCATAAACATCTTTAGGAAATTTTTGAACAATTGGACTCATAAATTTTAATAATGTTATTTGAGCCATTTTCATACCAGATTCAGTTTCATGTTTAAGATGATAAAGTACATCTATCATAGAATTAGCAACATTATTTTGAAATTGTGCTGTTTTATAATCTGAAACATATATTTCTTGAGCTGAATCCTGTAATTCTTTTATTTCTTTTTCTAAACTTGTTTTTATTTCTTTTGGTAAAGATATTTTATCAGCGTCGTTCACGTACGGAGTAGGACTTTCATCCTTATCATTGGTTTTATCCCAAACTGTAGCATCTTCAGATGATTCCATTGTCATTTCAACATCTGAAACTATTTCTCCATCAATTGTAATTTCTTCTGGATCGGATTCAATTTCTACATGATTATCCATAACATGATCATAAAATTCGTTTTTATAGACTTCAGAATTGCAAGTACAATAAGGACATGTTACTTGAATATCTTCAGGTAAAACTGGAGAATCTTGATTAACTTCCATGTCGTTATATTCCATATCAGATTCAATGATAACATTAAAATATTCATTGAATTCAGCTACCTTTGATTTATCTATTTTAGATGTTATGAATTTTTTAGCTTTTGGGGATAATTCTTTAAATAATTTAGAAGCTTTAGCTTTTTTGCCACCTTTAACCATTAATAATACATCTTCCATATCTGATGCATAGTTATTATAGGTAGTTTTATCTTCTCGATTTTTAGATTGAGCTGCTTCAACATCAAAGTCTGAAATAAGTTGTTTTAATATCTTATTAAGAGATCTATCAGAAATAGGTGTTAATTCTACATTCTCTTTAATAGATGTTATAGGTACGCCAGCCACAATTCTTAAATTTATTAATGATTCTTTCATTTATATGTCCTTAAATAAACGATTTATTATTATTTATAAAATTTTAAAATTGATTTTAACTTATAATAGTTCAGGCTCATCAAAAATAGGCTTAGGATCTGGCTGAGAAGCTAAAAATGTTTCAAGCTGTTGTTTTTTAATATTTATAACAGCGTCAAATCTAGAAGCGACGGGCATATAAATTTCACAGCCACTTTTAGTCTCGGCCATAACATATACTTGGTTTGTATTAAGAGGTAAATCTAATAATGGATTAATCATATTATTATTTATTAGTAATAGTTATTGTAAATTCTTTAGATAATACAGTAATGTCATCTCTAATAGAAAAAGGAAAATAAAACTGTAATGCATCCTTAACCTAGGGTATGCTTTTGCCTACATTATAAGAATCTTCAGCTACTGAAATGTTAATATTTCTAGTCATTATGAAAAAACCCAGCACTTCTTCGACGAGCCATCAAAGTATTAATAGTAATTTTCGTGGTTTCCTTATATCTACTCAAATTATTATCACTTATCACATTTTCGTCAATATCTGAAATAGATTCTTCATCATTAAGTTCTACATTTAATCCAGATTCCTTTAACACCTTTGATATATATTTAGATATTAATGTTTTGCCAGAACCCGCTGGCCCACTAACAGTTAATGTTATTTCTCGTTCTATTGCCATTATTATTTCTCCGAAAATTCTTCTGTTCTAAAATGATGAAATGCTAAACTATTCAATAATTTATATACATCTTGTTTTTGTTTACTAGTCCAATTTGGAATATTTTTAGCATGTACAGATTCCAATAAATCTAATACCTCTTTTTTTATTGGGTCGGCTGGTATTTTAGTATTAATCATCTGATAACATTTTTAATATGTGTTCTTTATCAATGTCTAACGAATCCATAAAACATTCTAATAAAAATGATTTAATAGTAATATCATTATCTTCTGAAAATTCTGCTTTAACTGAATTATACATAATTTCATAATAATCTTCAATATTAGATTTATGATCAAAACCCTGAACTACTAACTCTTTAGTGATCTTACCTAATATATCAATTTTACATTTATTATCTATTTGTATTGACATAACTAATACCTTCAATCCTAACTCTAACTTTTTATAATAAGCCTTCATCATAAAAAATCCAAAGCGCCTTTTGATATCCCATAAACTTAAACCAAAACTATTCTGGACATCACAATTGCCATCTGCTCTGGCCTCATATACTCTGCCCGCTTCAATATGAAGCCTGGAATCATAGTTTTCATAATCATTAAATTTAAGTTATATCTATTATAACATGTTTCTTGGAAATGTACATCTTTATTTTACTATTTCTAATATTTCTAGTCGATTGCATCTAATTTTATGTCCGTTATGAACCAATGCTTTCACATCTTCAATTTTAGCCCTCACTTTTAATAATAAACCATTATTATAATGTTTTAGGGCCCGTTCTTTATTCCATAAACTTAAACCATAGGAATTTCGTGTAAAACAATTTGTATTAGCTTTAGCATAATATATCTCACCGACTTTATACTGAAGCCTATTATCAAATATTGATCTCATATTAAGTTTAACTGTCTTATATCCATACAAGTATCCATCAACGATCTCATATATTTTGCTCTTATTAATAGCTTTAATCTTATCACAATTAGACACATAATTCCAATTATCTAAGTCTTTTGTTAAGCTAAGCTCAGAATTAAATGCATCTGAGAAAACCTGGTGTTGTGAGGTTAGTTTTAAATTGAGATTATCTTTAAACTCGCGAATAAAATCTTCAGATAATACCTGTAATATAGATATATACTTCCAATCTACCTTATCCTGAAAATCACGAATAAAATCTTCGCTCAATACCTGATATTTGGATATATAATACCAATCTACCTTATCATCAAAACTATAAATAAAATCTTCAGATAATAACTGATGTCTAGAAATCTGATACCAATCTACTTCATCAAATAATTCTTTTAATAACATTATGACATTTCCTTTTTAATTTCCAGCCAAACATTAGATTTTATATTACCATATTCCCAAAATTCTATAATCAATGAACCAGAATCTGATATTTTTGTTTCTTGTATTCCATTATCAGGCTTAAAATATTCAATAATTTCATTTATCGTATATGATTCAACATCTATATTATGTTGATCTGTATTAGGAGAATTATAAACAATATTAAATTTATGTTTTTCGTCAAAAGATTCTGAAGTCATTCTCCAGGTTCCATCTTTCCCATGATACTTTGAAAGTTGACCAACAGCATATGAAATCAATGTCTCATATTGTTTCCATGCTGCGGTGATATTAGGATTAGGTCTCTCAACATTGGAAGCTTCATATGCTTTATGAACCAATTCTAGAGCGTTCGCCCATTCCCCTGAAGTTTTGGCACCTTTAACAATATTTGATTGGATGTCTTTTATATTTTGATCTGGTATAGCTGAATTATCTTCTTCAGTTAAATATTTATCGATCGTAAATTGTTTTAATAAACTCATGATGTACCCTTTATAAATGAATGGAAAATTGAAATGGCGCCTTTTAATGTAGGCCTCACTTGATATGCCCTATGAGTATGAGTAATAAATACTTCTTTACCAACTTTATCAATTGATTTCCATATAGCAGATCTACCATCAGACCATATAGCTTTCTTTTGTATAACTTCTTTTTTTTCTTCTTTTGATAATTCCACTTTATTATTTTGTAATTTAGTGAAACCTGATTCTAATAATATTTCTTCTAATTTCATTTAAAATAATCCTAATTCTTTATATGAATATAATATTGGGGTCTCTAAAATACTATTTCCAAGTTCTGATAATCGTATACTTTTATCAACAATTGGTACAATATGTTCAGTTAATATTAATCTATATTTATCATCTTTTTCTAAATTAATATATAATTCTGAATTTGGTATATCAGATTTATCAATAATATTTCCAGTACTAATATCATATACTCTAATAGTGCCAATTTATTCCAAAGAGAAATTCCGCTGATAGATTGATGATTATCAGAAACAATTGTAAAGCCTGCTTTAATGATATATGAATATAAATTAGAAGCATATCCTTTATATCTATAGTCAGGATCTACCCAAATTTCTTTAGATACATATCCATTTTTAATAACACTATTTGAAAATGGAATCAAATATAAATATGATATCAAAATATCCTTTTCAATTATACAATATATATGATTACCAGAATCTATAAATTTATATATATTACCTTTAACTTTGGTTTTTTATTTAATATTTTTTAACACTTTTAATATTCTGTTGAGAAATATTATTAATTTTTACTATTTCGTTTAATTTCATCTACTATCTCATCAATACTATATTCATGATTAACTATTAAACTATCTACAATTTTGGGAACTATATTCGTAGCTTTTCCAATATGATGAATATATCCATATAATTTAGAAATCACATCTAATGAAACTGATACAACTGGTACATTTTTATTAATTGATACCAATGATGCGGCCGGATATACTTGTAATGATGTCCCAATAACTAATATTAAATCTGTTTTTTTAATAATTTCAGTACCAATATCAATATTCGGAACATCTTCTCCAAACCATACAACATGCGGTCTCAACTGGTTTCCGTCTTGATCATAATCCCCTAACGATATCGGTTCCACACATTCATAGGTTTTATTATTGTTAATAGATCTAGATTTTAATATTTCGCCATGTAAATGTAAAATATTAGAAGAACCGGCTCGCTCATGTAAATCATCAATA
The DNA here is from genome assembly GCA_034780735.1 of Hyalogyrina grasslei. Taxonomy (NCBI): domain Eukaryota; kingdom Metazoa; phylum Mollusca; class Gastropoda; family Hyalogyrinidae; genus Hyalogyrina; species Hyalogyrina grasslei. The sequence continues at coordinate 192,447 of JAUZSW010000013.1, forward strand.
TTCTGGGTAATAATATCAACATTATAATATTGTTCTAATGCTACCAAAGATATATGACTAAGGTTAGGATTAACGTTAAGTACTTCAACCCTACGATCATTATAAAATTTTAAAACTTTTTCAGGATCTTTATTCCAGCCGTCTATATGGGCAACTTCTTCAATTTTATAATTATTCCAAAGACCTGTAGAAGATCTAAAAGTTTCAAGACCACTTTCTGCACTTATTCCAGCACCAGTTATTATAGTAATATGTTTCAATAATTTACACATTTTTATTTAAATATTGATCAATTTTAAATTTATCGTCTTTAGCTAGTTTATCTTTAGATATTATATTATACTTCCCATAAGGATTATCATTAAATTTTGTTAACCAAAATCCCATAGTTTTCATATATTTATTAGATAAAAAATCGTAAATTCGCATCCTAGAATCTATAGCTCCATTTTTATAATGGGCACCAAATATGATTATATCATAATTTAAAGTCTTTAATTTGTAATGTAATCCATTAGCAACTATACCTAAAATCTTAGAAGTATCTTTATTCTTAAACGTTAATTCTTGATTTTCATCACCATCTTTAACGTAGGAAAAACCAATATCAAGCAATGTGCATGTTTTAGACAACTTTGCGTCGTATTCGTCTATATGTAATATGTATTCTATATCATTCAATTCAAACGAAGATTGATGTTTATTACTGTTATTAATCCATTTTAAATCATAAGATGTTTCAAATATTTCAGTTATATTTAATCTAGTAATATCTTCTAATTTCATATTAACCTAATTTTTTAAGTACGAATAGATATCCACCTTTAACAAAGGATTCTTTTTCCAATCTATATTTTCCAGTAGATAGTAATTGTTTAACAATATCCTTATATAATTTCTTTTCAGATGAATCCTTTGTATAAAATTTAACAGTGTTTCTCTTATTCTTATTATATTTTTGTAAAGCTGATGCACCATACGACGCAAGAGCGCCTGATAAAAATGGATTCTTCTTCGCAAATTTACCAATACCCTGTAATGATTTTTTCAATATTCCGCCAGCATGTTGACCTAAACCAACCTTCATAACACCTTCTGATAATTCAGTGAACAGGATTACACCCTCTTCTTCGTGCAGTATTTTAATGTGTTGTATTTCATCTAATTTCATTTTAGGTCCTAGTTGATATTCTGGTACTATTATTCAGAATCAACTGAGATATTAATATTTTTTAAATCTTGTTCTAATTCTTTATAATCTTTAGATGTATTGTTATATTGTTCAATAACTGTTTCTAATTGTTTAGTATAGCCTAATAGCTGTTCTAATGTTATATCAAAGTATTTAGCTACTTTCGCAAAATCCTTAGAATCTGCTTGTGTTAAATCGTTGATATATAACTTTGGTCTAATTAATAATGGTGGCTTCGGACAGCTTAACACTGGTACAGCCACTTCAACAAATTCGGTCTTTATTGTAGTACATCCAAAAAGGAAAATTAATCCTAATAGTATTGTAAATTTCATATTAAATTCCTTTTAATAAGTATTTTAATTATTTATATTGTTTTCCTAAATCTATAAAGTATTCAATTGTTTCTTCACACGATTTGGGTGATTTTCTTTTTAAAATTTCTTGAATCTTAATATTTGCGTCTTTAGTTATCTGATCAATATCTCTTTGAAGATCTTCCATTTCTTCCTGAGACTTTTCTGATTTTATACCCCATTCTTTAATAACGCTATTTTGTTTTTTTATACTTATTTTACATTCGTTCAATTCAAGAGCAGATTTAGAAAGTTTAGATTCTAAATCAATTACATCAGACTGTAATATCTGAATATAAATCCATACCGACATCAATGTAACAGCAATAGTAATTGGGAACCAATTATCCTTTAAGAATTTTAAAACTAATGGTAATAATGGCATTTTAATTTCTCCTATTAATATTTACTGATAAGCTACTCACTTCAATTTCCAATCTCTTAAATTGCCTAGCTAGCCTATCATTATTTTTATATAATCTTATAATTTCATTTCTCTGTTTGGAAACAATTTTCTTCAACGTTTTTATATCATTTTCCATATTATTATTTATAATTGAAGTTATCTTATTTTTCATTATTCAATCCTAATAATTTTTCGTTATTATATATTTCTTCCAATATAAGATCCCAAACCTTTCCAGCATATGGCTCAAGCTCTTTACAAACAATATATTTAGGATAAGGATCCTTTTCGCTTGCAATACGTATACTTGTTATCACATTATTAATTTCAGTTAATATTTTAACATGATTATCCGATAAATGTTCCAAATATTTTATCGGTATTACTAAATATTTCTCAGCTTCTTTCATATTTTTATTCTTTAATATATTGATTTAATTATATTTATACTTATTTTTCACATGGGTATCAAGAGACCTTCAAGCATGAAAAAGTAATGTAGGATGGTTAATTATAAAATACTTATTAATATTTAGTAACTGTTAGAGACTTATATAAGAATATAAAGAACTAACAGATATTTAACCATATCAGAGAGCTGTTCGGCTGTCCAGTATTACCAGTAGAGCTTGAAATGAATGAAAACCAAGAAATAAAGACCTAGGATATAAAACTATCCTAGATCTGAATATTCTGGTTTGTTAATAAATCTTTATCAGGTGCCTATTATCATTAAGAGTTTTCATAAATAATGATATTTAAAAATTAATTTAAATTTATAGTGCTGCGAACACTGCATGAACCGATTTTAAGGATTTCGGTTTCCTATAGTAAGAGTTGAATACAATAAGATTAAGTAATTTCATTTCATATAAATTAATACAGTTAACTCTTGGTGTGTCTCCCGCCTAACTACTGTATTAACCTTTGCTTGTAATGTTTGATTATATATACAAGTACCTGTTTATCATTTTGTCAAATTATTTTAAAATATGATAGAATGTTTATATATTTTCAAATTATTTACGTTGTTCTAAAATTGTCTGCTGTAACTATTATCTATTATTGTCTGAATGAAGTTATTAGAGATGAAAACCGATTTATCTGACATGATATTTTTATTTTCTAAGCACTACACTTATAATCTAATATTTCGAATTGTCTAAATTTTGTCTATTATTGTCTGAAGTAAATTTTTGTAATTTTTAACATTGCTAAGAATATTTTTAAAAATAATTCTATCTATACCTATAATTCATATTAAAGTCTGTATTGAGTATAGACTGAGTCCGTCTCTAAATATTTCAGATTATAATAGAAGCTTTTATACAATTTTTAAAAATTACTTAATCTTGCAAAAATTGTATAAACTTATAACCTTTAACACCAAACCAATATATAATAATCAAATTCTACTTTGATATATAAAATATATCTTAAATTGTTTTGTGACCGATTTATTAACATTTACGATTATATCAAAAATTATAACAAGTGTAAAATAAAGATGTACATTTCTAGAAAAAGTGTTATAATAGATAGAACTTAAATTTGAAGGTATTATGAAAACTATGATTACAAATATAAATCAACTGGATGAGCCATATAATTGGATTCAGATTTCTAGATATCAAGAATTATCTGAACCTTTTATTCGTGAGTTCAAAGATAATGTCAATTGGAATTATATTTTCATGTATCAAGACTTATCTGAACCTTTTATTCGTGAGTTTAAAGATGAAGTAAATTGGTATAATATTTCCCGATTTCAAGTATTATCTGAAGATTTCATTCGTGAGTTTAAAGATTATGTAGATTGGGATTATGTTTCCACATATCAGAATTTATCTGAAGATTTTATTTGTGAGTTTAAAGATGTAGTAAATTGGAAATATATATCTCAATATCAAGACTTATCCAAGGCATTCATCAATGCGTTCCACATCGAGATATCACCCGATAATTGGAATTATGTTTCCAATGATGTTAAGGTAAAGGCTTTGGATGAGATTGGTTTGTATGAGATTAAGGATGGATATTTGTATGGGTATAAGGCAGTGATGTCTGATATGAGGTCTTGGTATGATTCCAGGCTTCAGTACGGAGTTGGTGGAGTTTTCGAGGCAAGAGCAGATGCCAATTGTGATGTCCAGAATAGTTTTGGTTTAAGTTTATGGGATAAAAAAGGCGCATTGAATTTCTATGATAAAGGTTTATTATTAAGAGTGAGGGCTAGGATTGAAGATGTGAAAGCACTAGTTCACAACGGCCACAAGGTGAGATGTAATCGATTGGAAATATTAGAAGTAGTAAAATAAAGATGTATATTTCCAAGAAATGTGTTATAATAGATATAACTTAAATTTGAAGGTATTATGATATGGACAAAATGAGTAAAAATGAAATATTATTTGTTAGAGCATGTAAGGTATTAGAACCTGAAAAAAGACTTAGATCTTTATATAGACGTAGATATATAAGTGATGGAAGTCCGAATAATCATCATATCGCTAGCATTTTGATATCAATATGTGATAAATATTTAAATATATCATTGTTAGAAATTGTAAGTGATTTTTCACCTGATAATCAATGGCGTTTCAATAATAGTGAAACTGATGTTGATCATTCTTTGATAGTATTGAAAATCTTTTTAAATAAAATAAGATTATCATCTGTTTCTAATTATCCAAATTTTGTTTCTCCATATATGTTTAGGAATATTAAATGATACGATATACATAATGATTTCTACCATCTGGTTGAAATATTAATTTTTTAGATCTCTCATCTAATAAAATATGAGATTTATATGAAGAAAATGTTTTATAAAATTTAAAATAGGTTGTGAAATTTAATATGACAGAATTATCAGATTTAATAAAACAATATGTTAATCCACTTGTAGATGCTAATAATGGCTGGTGCCGATGTAGATGTATGGTTTGTGATGATCATCAGCCTGGAAGCACTAATTTCAAGGGCCTGCGCGGCAATTTTAATTTCGATGATTCAGTGCCAGTATTATATTCATGTTTTAATTGTGATCATAAGGCATATTATATGTCTGATAATGATAGGTTTTCAAATGATTTGATTAAAGTTTTAGATTCATTCGGAATACCAAAATCAGAATATTCAAAAATATTATTAGATTCATTTGGAAAAACCAATATAATAAAATCTAATAAACCTTCTTTAAATCTAAACCCAATTGAACTTAAATTACCAGACCATTTTTATAAATTGAAGGATGCTGATCCAACTGATAAATGGACTATTATCGCGGAACATTATTTAAAATCACGATTAATAGATTCTAAATATTATGATTTTTATTTATCTACTGGTATAGGTAAATATGCAGACAAATGGAAAGGTAGAATTATTATACCAATTTTTAAAGATGGAAAGATAGTATTTTATCAGGGTAGAGCATTACTAGATTCAATGATTAAGAAATATGAAGGGCCTTCAGTTGAAAAGAATAATGTGATATATAATTATGATGAGATTATGACATATTCAAAGAAACCGATATTTGTAGTTGAAGGATTTTTTGATGCATATCTTATTAATGGGGTAGCGTTAATGGGTAAAAATATAACAAAAGAACAAATTGAGATGTTGAATAAATCTCAACGATTGAAAGTTGTTATACCAGATAGAGAGGGCGACGGTAGGCGAATAGCATTACAGGCTATAAAACAAGGTTGGAGCGTGTCATGTCCTAATTTTGGGATATGTAAAGATATTAATGATGCTTATATAAAGTATGGTAAGATATATGTTGTAAATGAAATTATGACTAATATACATTCTGGAGAAAAAGCCAAATTAATGATAAATCTATATTGTAAAAAATAAAGGTGTACATTTCATGGTATTGGTATATAATAGATCTAACTTAAACTTATCAATTAAAGGTATTGTAAAATGAATAATCAAAAATGGTTTGAAAATGAAGATCGTTTAATATCACTATATAAATTAACAAGAGATTATATGGGACCTTATGATAGAGATAATTGGATTTTAACAAATGCATTTAGTCCTATTGATATTGATACAAATGATTCAAAATTATTACTACAAGATATATGTGATGATTTAAGTATTGAATATGATGATATTTTTTCAGTAGGATCAATTGAATTTAAAATTAAAGATGCTATATCAATTCAAGATAACAGACAAACTCCTAAGAATGTTAAAGATTTTGCTAGAAATTGTGCGTTAATTGCTGGATTTATATCTCAAGATGATTTAGATTTTATTAATTTATTAGATAATCAAGAATCTACTTTAAATTTCAATATTATTAATGGCAAATTAACTCCTGAACAACTATTCGATCATATTGATAACCCATTAGCTTTAAATAAGTTAATGTTAGATTTTCCAAAGTATCATAAGAAATTTGCAATTAAGAAAATTTTAGAAAATATTAAACTATCTTTAAAAGATTTACCAAAAAAAGTAAAAGAAGAATTAAGAAATATTCAAGATTTAGATTCAGCTTTACACCAATTTAAAGCTGTTTCTAAAATTTTAATAGGTTAAAAAATATGGATAATGAATATCATCCATTTGGATGTATTAACAAATACCAAATATATGAGGTATTAATTAAACAATTAGATAATAAATCTATTTCAAAATGGGTAATTGTACCAAAGGGAGTTTCTCCTAAGTATAAACATTTATTTACTAAATTATCAGAAGCTTTATTAGAAATTAAATTATGATTTTTATATATAAAATCATATGAAAATAAAAAAGGGATATATGAATAAAGAATACAAAAGTACTGATATAAAAGTACTATCAGATCTAGAACATGTACGAAAACGTACGCCTATGTATTTGGGCGCAATGGAATCAATGTCTTATAAGATACCAGTGTTCACTGACGATTCATTAAGTATTGATAATGTAGAATATATTCCCGCTGTATTAAAATCTTTTGGTGAGATTTCTGATAATGCTATTGATGAGTTCGCTCAAGTTTATTCTAAAAATCATAAATTATTTGTATCTGCTAATACTACACTTGGTAAATATACAATTGCTGATAATGGACGCGGTGTTCCAATTGATATGCATGAAACTGGTAAATATACTCCTGAAGTTGTTTTTGCTAATCTTAGATCTGGTAGAAATTTCGAAGATAATAAGAAAGCAGGAGTTATAGGAACAAATGGTATCGGCAGTTCTGCTATTAATTTTGTTTCTAAGGAATTTCATGTAAAGATTAATAGAGATAATAAAGAATATTCTCAAATATTTGAAAATGGCTGTTCTCATATTGGAAAACCTATTATCACTAAGGGCCCAAAGAAAACTGGTACTTCTATATCTTTTACATTGGATGATACTGTATTTTCAGATACCTCATTACCTGAAAGTCTTATTAGAGAAAAATGTAGAGCTTTAGCTTTTACAAACCCAGGAATAGAAGTTAATTATAATACGGAAATATTTAAATATAAGAAAGGATTAGAAGAAATAATTTCTAACTTAGGATCAAAATATTATAAATTTTATTTAGAATATGAAGGTAAAATACTGGAATTCTTTATATTATTTGATATAAATAAATCAGAAAATGAACAGGTATTTACATGGTTAAATTCATCACTATTATTTGACGGCGGCTCATGTAATACCCAATTCATTAATTCTTTTACTGATAAAGTAATTGATCATTTATCTAAAGAAGCTAAAAAACAAAAATGCAAAGTAACACGAAACGATGTTAAAGAAAAATTATTAATCTTTGGAAACATCAAAATAAGTGATCCTCAATTTGATAGTCAGGCTAAAACACGATTAGTTGGCCCATCTCTTAGAAAAGAAATGAACTTATTAATTGATAGTACATGGGGTACATTCACTAGGAAAAACAAAGAATGGTTTGAAGTAGTTTTAGCAAATGCACATCGGAGACATCATAGTAAAGCTGATAATAAAGCTATTAATGATCACTTGAAAATAAATAGAAAAAGAGTTCCAGGATTCAAAGATGCTACGTCTAAGAATAGATCCGAATGTTCGATTTTTATTACAGAGGGTTTGAGCGCCTCCTCTGAAATCCAGTCATTGAGAAACCCAAAAATTCATGCCTCGTTTGCGTTAACTGGTAAAATAAATAATGTTTTTGGAACTACACCTGCTCAGTTATTACAAATGGGTAAAATAACTAATATGTTAACAGTATTAGGTTTAACGCCTGGAATAACAGCAACCAAATCAAATATTAATTTTGGTAAAATATTAATATCAACTGATTCAGATGAAGATGGTAATGATATTTATAGTTTACTTATAAATATTTTCTATCAATTCTGGCCTGAATTATTTAAATTTGAAGAACCTATTATATATAGATTATTAGCTCCTAACTTAGTTGCTTATAATAAAAAGGAGCGAATATATTTTACTAGCTTGGTTGATTTTAATAAAACTGGTAATAAATATAAAAATCATGACGTTGTTTATTATAAAGGACTTGGTAGTATGATTAAAGATGATTGGAAAGAAATCTTATTAAACTTAGATAAATATCTTATACCAATGTTATACGATAACGACTTTGATAGAGTTATTAAATTATTATTTTCTGATAATATCCAAGATCGTAAAGATTGGCTATCTTAAATGTATGAATTCAATCCAAATTATAGAAATATTAATACTAATTTAATGTGTCAGCTATTATATACTACAAATCAACATGTAAATAAAGTGGGTTGGCCTGTGATAGCTGTATATTATTATGAAGATATGAAACCATTATCCCAATATTTAACAGAATTTAATGAACAATTTACAAATTATGAAAATAAAATTAAAAGACAAAGCAGTTAAAACCGATTGGTATCAAGTATTTGCTTGGTTACCTGTTAAAACTGAAACTGGATATTTAGTTTGGTTAGAGATTGTTAATAAAAGATATAAAGTAAATATGAACGGTGGCGCTTATGTTTATCAACTGATTTATTCCTGAATAAATATATTTACTTTATATACGATGGGTATGGAAATCTACAAACTAAGTTTATTTTCCCAGAAGTAGAATTGGATATAATACCTATAGAAGGTTTAAAATATTTAATAGATTATCCTACCCATTATTTAGGATGAAAGGAGATTATTAATGTATAACATTTTAAAAAATATAATAGAATATGAGATAGTAAAATTGAATGAATCATATTTAGACTCATTAGAACATAGAGTAATAATGATAAATATTAACGCGCCCCGGTTATATCAATGGATAAACATCTAAATAAATCTGAAATCGAATCCAATATCCTTATATGATTTATATTTGATTTCAGATTTATTATATAACATCTGTAAATACTCAGACTTGCCATATGAATACCCAGATATATAATTACTTTGGGATTTACACCAACTTTTTACTATACTTGGTTTTAAATTTAATGAAATTGAAATTTCATCTATATTTGCATATTCGATACCATGGACGATATAATACCCTTGGAAGCGCCAGTGCTTTTCTCCTTTAATTTTGTTATTACGTAATTGTTTCCAGGATAGACCGCTCTTAGGATCTATCTTCTCCATTGTTTGGGCTGCTTTTCGAGCATTATCAATATTATGTGTATTGCCTGTAATAGGATTGATTTCTCTATTATGTATATTCAATCTATCGCCAGCTTCTTGTGCATAGCTTATATGGGTTTTTGGGTTTATATTTTTTAGTTTCTTAGAATATTTTAAACCATTTATTTGATCTATACTCATTCCACTATCTAAATTTATCAATTTTTTTGTTTTGGCTGATTTTTGTCCAATTCCTTTAGCATAGGTTTCACCGGTTTTGGGATCTATGCTTTTTAAGGTGTTTGCAGCTTTTTGATTTTTATCATGTATATATGATTGTTTGGTATTAGGATTTATATTTTTCATTGTTTGAGCTGCTTTTTCAGCTCCAATTTGTCCTCTAGTTTTCCCATTTTTTATTACTTCGTGTTTCATGATTGACATTTTCAAACCAATCTCTTTATTTCCAACTATTGACCATCCAAATGGGGTTTGAATAATTTTATTAATAAAATTATCATTTGAACTTACTTTAAAATATTGATGTAAATATGATTCATACAAAATATTATCGCCTGGATTATTAAATATTTTAATAACTTTGTATTTGAAATTATCTAAAGATGATTTTTGTTCAGTTATAAAAGATTTAACGGATGATGAGCTAAAATATTTAATACCTAAATCATCTATTGGGCCAAGTTTAGTTACACGAGATCCATAATAATGTTTACTTGTATTAATATTTGTGATACGATATACATAATGATTTCTTCCATCTGGTTGAAATATTAATTTTTTAGATCTCTCATCTGATAAGATATGAGATTTATATGAAACGAATGTTTTATAAATACTTTTAGACATGATTAATTCCTTAGATTAATTTTTTGTTTAGAAGCCAGAATAAATTAGAAGTTTATTCTGGCTTTGTATTATTTATAAATTTAAATAATTATTAACGCATGCAGTATAAAGAAGAATATATACGATTTTTAAAAGAACCAGTTTTTAGACATGGCAAAGTTGCTCCTAGGTATTGGGGTGTTACAGGATTCGAAGAATTTAAAGAATATGATATACATCAATCAAAGTTAACTGATAACACTGATGATATTTGGTTTATATCTGATCACCATTTTAATCATAAGAATGTAATAGAATTTGCTAATAGGCCATTTGTTGATATTCAAGAAATGGAAAATGTTTTAGTTGATAATCATAACGATAATGTTAAAGAAGATGATATTGTTATATTAGTTGGGGATTTTGGATTTTGTAATAAGACTGAAGGCCAAAGAATTTTAAGTAGATTGAATGGTTATAAGATACTTGTTATGGGTAATCATGATGTGTATCACGGTAAATTCAAGGATTTCGGATATAAAGAAGTATACATTTCGTTAGGTTTAATATATAATAATGAAAAAGTTGTTATTACACATTATCCTACAATTTTTAAAGATGATATTTTAAATATTCATGGTCATATACATAGTGGTTCTATATTAGATGATACATATAAAAACCATTATAACGTGAATTGTGAATTTATCGGATATACACCAATTAATATTAATACTATTTTAAAAGGTATAACAGATGTTAGAATTACTTGTTACTAATGAAGAATCCCTGGAAGTATTGGTTATTAAAGCCTTCTTAAATTTCGTTGATCTTAAGGTTGAAATTAAATTTGATCCTGATGAAGTACACTTTTTAAATCAAGGTACCAATGATTCACTATTAATGAAGGATGAAATGATAATAGCCAGAGGATTTTATGAAATTGTTAATTTTATAAAAGTTGAAGGAACAATCATATATGATTAAACAACTAGATATATTTGAAGAATTCTCTCAAGATTTTTCACCATTGGCTGGCTTTGTTATTGATGCGTTTTCTTCTAATGGAGATTGTAGTATAGATGATTATCCAATCTCACCCATTCACAAAGATATGTTTGAAGATGAATGGGATAATTACGAAGATGATGAATAAATTTAATATTTCGTTACAAGAATTAGAAGATGCTGTAGAATTTTCAAAAAATAATGATACTAATGAATTTGGTACTATTACACTTCACATTAATCAAAGTGGTGGGTTAGGATTAAATATAGCTGTTAGTAAAGATTTTAATTCTGAACGATTTGATATAACCAATATAAATTCCTGGTAAATAAAATGAATAAAAACCAAATGTTACAACCAAAAATTCAAAATAAGTTTTATATAGAATTTATTCACCCAACATTAGATACTAATGATCTTTCTATAAGCGTAATATCAACGACTCTTCCAAAACTTATAATCAATAATGGAATGGATGAATTTAAGCATCAGTATATTGATATTGTATTTGAAGATGATATTACAAATTTAGTATCAAAAAAATTTGTTGATATTGTAAAATGTGGTACCTTTTTAAAACAAATTTTAATTCACACTATTGACGGCGCTGAAAAAATTATTAGTACATGGGATTTAGATGATATTAATCTGACTTGTATACAATATGATAATTTATCTTTCGCGTTAGATGGTCCAAATACTATTACAATGAAATTAAGAGCGTACAAACCTAAAGTATATTTCATGGGCCAGACACGGTGAAAAATATTATAATATTTTGGGTCATAGGAATACCAATCCATATGTTTATATTACCAATTTTTGATACATTTGGAGAATTATCTTACCCTATTAGACTTATGTTATATTTTACGCTGTGTTTTGGGTTTACATGGGGTTATGTGACTAAGACACATAATGAGCATACTAATTGTGAACATTGTGGTAAGTTAAAAGACGATTCTGTATTATATTAAAATATTTTAACTATATATGTTAAAATATGATACAATAATTAAAAATTAATATGATATATAAAAATTATCTTTAAATTCTAGCCAATCTTTATTGGCTTTAGGATCTCCATTTACAATAAACCATGGTATAATAGTTCTATATATTTTGCCATATTGTTTAAATATTTCTGATTCATTTGAACATTTTGTGTATAATTGGCAAGATCCACATTTATTATTTTTAATCCAAATATTATATATAATATCAGCTAAATACCATTTTAATAAGGTTGTTGATATTTTAACACTATGATGTTTCCATGGAAAGATATTATTCATTCTATTATTAGTGCTCATTTTTTTACGGCTTTTTACACTATGGGTTTTACCATAGAATGGATTGTTTACACCAGATTTCCACATTGGGTTCCTGTTGCCCATCATACTTTTAGAAATTTCTTTACATATTAATTCATATTTTCTTCCATTAATTTTATTACCATATTTATCTATTGACAGTCTTAATATAGCTTTAACTAAATTTGTACTTGGATATATTTTAGCCAGTAGCCTGTGGGATATAAAATGCTCAATTGGGGTTAATAATATTAAATTTTCATTAATATTAGATCCACCAAGACACTTAGGTTTTATATGGTGACTATGAAACAATTGCATTTTTAGTTTTGAGTCTTTTGAACAGTTTTTCCTATTATTAAATATAACAATTCTTTCTTTTTGAAATTTTAATCGTGTTGATATTAATAAATTGTAGTGTTTTTGATAATCCATGATATTCTTTCCGTTATAAATAATGATGTAGGACAACAGTTAATTCTTTCCAACTGCTGGAAGAATGTTATCGCATTCTTCCTAACTACAATTATATTTATAATTGTTTACAATAACAGTATCAATATGATATAATAAATTAATATTAATTAAAATACAATAAAATAATGATTTCATCTGAATATTTAGAAAAAGAGCGAAAAAAATATGCAATCTATGTTCTTCAAAATAGAGCGTTACCAACCGTATCAGATGGCTTAAAGGTAGCATGTCGTAGACTATTATGGACTGCTAGGAGTGGACATAAATATAAAACCGCTGCATTATCTGGGGCGGCTATGGTATTGCACCCCCATAGTGCTGCTGATGGTGTTATTAATACTAATACTGGAGAATTTTTAAATAATATTCCATTATTTCACGGTACCGGAGCCTTTGGTTCTAGATTATCTCCCAATATGGCAGCTAGTCCTCGTTATACATCTGTTCAAATTTCTAAGTTTACCCAAGATGTTGTATTTAAAGATATTGAATTATTGGAAATGATTGATAATTATGATCAAACGTTAAAAGAGCCATTGACATTTTATCCATTGGTTCCAACTGTATTATTAAATCCAGGTGAAGGTATTGGAGTTGGATTTGCCTGTAATATTTTACCTAGATCTTTATTAGATATTATAAAATCACAGATTCAACATTTATCAGGTAAAAAAATATCCCAGGTTTATCCAAAATTTAGGCCATTTAAATCAGAATCAACTGACAAAATTGTTGAAGATGATTCCATTCGTTGGTTATTTGAATCAACATATAAAAAATTAAATTCATTTGAAATTCATATAACAAATCTACAATATGGTACAACTTATGATAAATTTATTAATACTTTAAATAAGTTAGAAGAAACTGGATATATAAAGGATTATATAGATAGTTCTTCAGAATTTATTGATATAATTATTAAGTTTCCAAGAGGATATCTAAACTCAACCAATGAAGATGTAATTCTTAAAAAATTGGGATTAATATCTAGAGTTAGTGAAAATTTAACATTATTAGATTTAAATGGCGAAACAGTATTAACTGATTCCACATATGAAAGTCTCATTGAATCTTTTTGTGATTATAGAGTTAAAATATATGAAAAACGGTTTTTACGATTATTATCATTATTACAGGCTGATATACAAAAATATAAAGATATTATATTAGCCATCGATAAGAAAGTTGGTTTAGTATCTACCAAACTTAAAGATAAAAATGAATTATTGGAATTTTTGAAAAAAATTGGAATTGTAAACCTTGAATACATTTCACAATTTCCAATTTATAGATTTACCATAGATGAACGAAAAAAAGTAGAAGATAAATTGACTAATGCATTGAAGCTGGAAATAGAGTATAATGATATTTTAGCCGATAAAACAAAACAAACTGATATCTATATTAATGAATTAAAAGAAATTTCCACAAATTTTAAGCGTGGAAAATATAACAACGATTAGGAAATAAATAATGAAAGAAAATAAATTAACAGTTAAGATTTGTATTAATCCAATGACATTTGGTGTAGTTATAGGGATTTTTAAAGATGATGTATATTATAAAGATTTATTGAATGTACCAGAAGGTATGGATAAAACAACAATAATATCCATAATTTCTGAATTGACCCAAAATTTATACAATCTTAATTTAAACGAAACTGAATTTGAATTGATTAAACAACAACTAATTGACAAGAATATTACATAGGACATATTATGAACATATTTAAATTTTTTAAAAATATGGTTATACCACACTTAGAAGCAGACTGTGATGGCCGGTTCCCAATTGACTCAATACGAAGTTTTGACGATATAGAAATCATGATCAGACAATTTGAAATAATGCCTAATCAAGACTTAATAGATAATAACTGGATAATCGCCCAACTACAATTAATTCAACAATCTGAAGAATATAGCCAGAGGTTCGTGGCGCTTTCTAAAAAAATAGATAATGGTACCATAATGAATTATGAGAATCGTTCTTCAGCGTTTATCCAGCAATTACAAATTATGTATCCTAATATAACTTTTGATAATGGTGTAGCTGTAAATTATAAGAAGTTATAATAAATCATCTTCAGTTATAGGTCTGTCAAAATCCATTTTATTGATGTTGTCTATATTTTGTTTATGTAACATTGAATCAATATGTGAGAAAATAATATCCTTTTTTTCCTTTGTGAATTCAGCACCTATTATTCCTTGCATATAGCCTTCTAATAATATCTCAGTTTTTTCTATATCTATCATATATTGTTCCTATTTTTTAACACACTTGGTTGAAATTGTTCCGACTGCATCTCTAGATAATTTTAATAACACTTTTTCAGCTGCCATACACGATAATTTAGAATTAAATTCTTGAAAATTTAACTCAGTAAATGAATTAAATTGTCCATTAACTACTAAAACTATTATCAATAAATACATTGAAACCTCTAATATAATGAGGCTAGAACATTTCTAACCTCTTCATTTATATTTATTATTTTAAAAATGTACCACATTTAGGACAATACTCATATTTAGATTTTGATAATTTTCCACATGAACTACATTGTTTTTTAGTTTTAGTTGTAACTATGTTACCATTAGTTCCTACAATTTTAAAAATAATAGTTTCAACTGCTCCAGTATAAAAGTCGGGACATTCTTGGAATGTTTGATTTGATTTAGACCCTTCAACTGTGATTCCAGCATCATTATCAAAATTTGCGCACTTAATTATACCGCTAAAATTAGACATTGAATTCGCTGTAATATTAGGTACACCGTACGTAACGTCCAAAGGCTTTGGTATATCACATGGTCCTCGAGGAATTTTCCAATTATTATCATCATAAAAAGGTCTATATGTATGATCTATTACGGGAGATTTAAATAAAATTTCTTCAAATGAATATTGGATTTCAATTAAACCGTCTTCTGGCTTATTACCCCTAAATTCTTCAATTTCTTTTGATTTTTCAATAAATTTAAATTTTCGATCAGAATCTAAAAATCGTTCTAAATTGATTTGTGATAATGGATTTAGAATTAATCCATCATTAGTTACATTTTTACCATCAATTTTAATATTCAATTTACATTTTCTAGTTTCTAAATTCTTTAGAAATATTGAATATTCGCTACTAAATGGTAATTCTATTACCTCGCCACATTCTCTTAGCGTTTTACCTGCCACCTGTATTGCGGCTATTAGTTTATTTTTATAAACCATTTTATTTCTCCTTTACTGAGCTAATCCACTAATAGCTCTATTATTGACAAGTGGAATCTTTTTAAGAAATTAAATTTATATAATATTTAAGGAATCCTGTGGGTTCATAAAGTTCATTAGAATATGTATTGATCAATATTGAAGAATACAAGAATAAAAGACCTAATAACATTAGTACCAACCCAACAAACTCCATTTCAATATCCTTAATAAAAATAATTTTATTTTATTTATACTTTTAAAATAATTTTACGTTATAATGTGTTTATTAATTGCTCTTTAGTTTCATAAATATCACCAGGATGATAATGTAATTCTTCATTTGGACTTACTCCTGCTCCACATGTGCCAGTTACTAGCGTATATGCTAAATCTACACCTGTTTTCCCAATGTTCATATACTCCCTTTTTGAATATACCATTAATTCTACTATCTTATTATATTTTATTACCCAAACTTTATCATAAACTTCAAACTGTTTCATATATTTACCATGCATCTGCCCAAGAACCTTCCATACCACCTTTCTGATAATCGGTTACTTGTGTTTCAAAGAAATTCTCATGGATTGGACTACCTATAATTTCATCTAACCATGGAATCGGATTAACTTTTACTTTATAATTACCTCTTAGTCCCATAGAAATTAATCTACGGTCAATTAAATATTTCATATATAATTTTACATCAGCTTTATCTAATCCTTTGATATCACCCATTTTATATGCTAAATCTATAAATCTTGATTCTAAATTATATGTTTTACGTGCCATCTCATATATTTTTTTCTTAAACTCATCGTTAACAACTCTTGGATGCTCACTACAAAATTCCTTAAATAATTGAATTAAACCCTCACAATGTTCGGTGTTACCAGTAACTGATATTTTATCATCTGATTTAATATAAAACGATTTTCCAGGAACTCCAATACAATAAAAATCTGTATTTGGTGCTTTAACTATCGTTTTAGTAACTTCTGAAGACTTAGTTAATTTAGAATCTATCAATTTATTGTTTTTTATTTCTTTACCACAGAAATTAGCTAATGTATTTAAAATTTCGTTATTTTCTTCCACGTTTCCAACCTTCATATATTGATTCATTTTTTAATATTTTTTTACTTATTATACCGTTTGTTATCCATATTCTGGCTAATCTACCCAATCTCCAACCTGTTGGTATACTTATAGATTTCTCAATTCTTTTTTCAACATCTCCATCATTAACCCAATAATTAGGAATTATTTTAACAGTCATTCCCTTATAATAATCCTTTGGCGGCATTTCATTCTTTTGTAGTTTAATATTTTTAGTACCATTTGTCCAATTTACTATTCCTTTAATATTTTTATGATTTGATATTTTTTGTTTTATTTCATCAGAATGTTTATAATTTTTAAACATCTCTATCATCTTATTACTGCGACCTCTGCTCCAGCCTTTTGGTATATTATCTATAATATTTTGGTATTTTTCATCAACGCCATCAGTTATAAAAATCCAATTGCCAACCCTATTTGTAGCTGCTTTCCTTATATTAATTAATGCAACACCATAATGTTTTCTTCCCTTATTTTTTGGTAGGGTTTCTGGATATTTTTGTATCCTCAATTTAGCACCAATACTTGAATTTTTTCGATGTATATCAGTCGTTACATACGTTTTATTTTTAACCATTAATTCTGATATTCGTGCTTTTTCTTCTGGTGATTTCATTGATATGTTATCGCCGCCATAACCACCAATACCTAAATTATAATTATTTCCAGATTTTAAAAAATTATAATTTACTATTTTTCGTTCTAATGAATATGCATCCTTTTTATTTTTAAAACTTTTTAATGTAATTCTTTTAAAATGCTCTTTACCATATTTCTTTATTGCGCGTTGTAATAATTTTCCACTACCCAAATAACCATCCTCTTGATCTGGATTCACATTTTGAGAATGTACTCCAATATAAAATTTTTCATTTATTATATTAGTTGTTTTATACACTATATGATATTTTTTCATTATTTATCCTACACTTTTAATATATTTATAAAAGTGTAGGATGGTGCAACTAATTACACCTTATATTTTAAATATAATTCTAGAAACTCTTGGGCCCATTCACTGGATATATCATTATATAATTCTTTTATCCAAGATAATGATATATTTTCTTCAGCACATTTAATAGCTAATAGCTTTTGGTCGCTTGATAATACTGTTAGATTCCCAGGTTTTATACCATATGATTTAATAAATGAAAATTCTGTTGATATATCCAATTTATCTGCTTTTTCTTCTTCAACTGTATCATTTATATCAATAATCATTCGATGGTTAGGAGATACATGTTGATTAAAATCTTTGCCAGAATATTCAAAAATTTCATCACGCGTTGTGTGTGATGTTTTTAAAACGGGCACAAATGTGGATTCTTTTGAATTCATGTCCATTTGATATATCATATCGCCAACTTTTACATCTTCAATATTAATCCAATTGCCATTTATTAATAATACTTTAGTACCTTTTATTAAAGCTTCATCGAGAATTGACCATCTGATTATTGTATTCATCCCAAGCATTTTTCCATGTCTTTGAAAATTTAATAACATTACAAATGAACCAAATAAAGAAACACCTTCTGAAAAAATATTTTTTACTAATGATAATGCTGTTCCAGTTTGAGTACTTGTATCATTATCTTTCATAAATTCAATTTTATTAACCATTTGGGTATAATCCAAAAATGCTTCAAAATCCGAATCTGGTAAATTTAATGTTTCAATAAGAGCGGCATATGCCCGCTGATGTATACCTTCTCTTGCAGCAAACGATAATAACATATTTCTAATTTCATTATTTTTGAATTTAGCTAATAGATTATCAATATAATTTTCACCCACTTGGACATCAGACTGTGTAAATAATTTAAATACTTGATGTACTAAATTCTTTTCAGATTCAGTTAAATTCTTTTGCCAATCTTTTACATCAGAAGCAAAATCAACTTCTTGATGAATCCAATGGATTTTTTCATGTTTTTCGGCTAATTCCATAGCCCATGGGTATTTGAATGGTTTGTATGTTTTTGAATATTGTAATAACATTAATTTTTTATCCTTCGCAACTTAAGCATGTATTTTCTTCTTGGTCTGTTAACTGTGATTCGTAATCTTTTAATTCATTTCGAACTATAGATCCACTAACTTTTTCAGTTTTAGATTCTTTAGTAGTTCTACAGTAATATAATGTTTTTAATGGCACCCCAGGTAAATCTCCACTAACACTAAACGCTCTAGTGTGAACATCATTAACATATTTTCTAGATACACCAGCTTTAAAAAATAAATTAACGCTTTGAGCCTGACAAATATATTTCTGTCTAATTCTTGCTTGATCTATTACATATCTCTGATCAACCTCCTTCGCTGTTTTAAAAACCTTTTTCTCATGATCACTAAGATATTCTAAATTTTGTACTGAACCATCGTTCATTAAAATAACATGCCATTGATCTATAACCCATTGTTTAGGTTCTTTTTTAGATTTAGATTTCTCAATTAATAACATATCTAAATATTTATTTTTAATTGTGTGAGAACCTACTCTAGTTCTTTGTGTGTATATATTAGCACTTATTAACTCAATTGATGGTGAAGTATTTAAAATAATTGAGGAATTGTGGGTGATAATTCCATTTTCTAAAATATAACAATGTTCTTCAGGAACATTTATATCAAATGTTGGAACATTATAATCTAATTGAACTAGTGATTCGAATGTCCAATTATTATCAAATTTAAATCCAACACACATATTTATAGCTTCTACCCAGTCCCCGTTTATGCGTAAAAATTTATGATTTTCTGAACAATCTATTGTATATACTTCTCCTTTATCATTATAAAATAATAATCTTAATGGTTTTATAAAACCATTAAACCAAATTTTAGAAATTTCTTTAGAGCCATTGGGCGTTTTAACATTTATAATATCATCCGATTGTGATGTATACCATTGTTTATCTTTCTTAATTATTTTTTTAATTTTCATTTAAAATCTCTGATATTTCTTTAATTTTCATATTTCGCTGAGTTTTTCCTCGTATTTCATAATCCCATATAATCAACAATTTTAATCCAGCATTAATTACCACATTATTTTTAATTTCATCAAATTTTTTTGCTTCATCATATGATGCTGCATTAACATGGAATCCTTTTTTCCAATCCTTTTTTTCTATTTCTGTTAATAATGGTGACGGATGCCAAAGTGACCCATTAAATTCTATCACTGTTTGAGATTTTTCATCAAAACAATCATAATAAAAATATCTATTGTTATGCCATAACCTAAATTCAGCTGATCCAAATTGTAATTTTCGTTTAATTTTTGCTTGTATATGTTTAAATAACTCATTTGATGCACTTGATACTTTTTTGCTCTTAAAACCCTTAATCATATTATGTCTTTTAATTTTAAATTTTGATAAGCCTATATCTTCTCCATATTTCTCAATATAATAATCTAATGATTGCCCATATGATATTTTTTTACATAATATTGAATATCTATTTAATGCTTCCTCATCGCTATATTTAGATTGAAAATATTCTAAAGATGAACTATCTCGTGTATTCATGAAATTATCCCATTTCATGTTGCCAATTTCTTCTCCATATTTCTCAATCATTTTTTCTAAAGATGTAGCACAGTTTTTCTTAAAATTATTATATTTAATATTGCCAGTTTCTTCTCCATATTTTTTTACAAATCTTTTTAAATTCCCTGATGTTGATGTTTTTAAATTATTAATTTTTATTTCTGCTTCCTTTTGAGAAATTTTATATTTTTTCATTACACTATTAACATTATATGGATTCATCCGAATTGATTTGAAATATAATAATCGTTCATTATGAATTCTGGTATAATCTAGTAAAAAATATCTGGATTTATAAAAATCAATATGATATGGATTATTAGAACTTATATCAAATCCTATTTTCAAATGGGAACACCAATCCTCTTCATTAAAAATAAATCCAATTTCTTTTAATTTGTTTTCCCAATTAGTGCGCGTCATGCCATAGCCCTTATAATTATAAACCTTATATTATTATTTATAATTATAAGGGCTATGATAATATTAAATTATGTCGTCAGTCTCAAGTAATTCACATCCTTCTATTTCTATTTCTTTAGATTTCCTAATTACTGTTATTATTTCGTCATATCGTATTGATTTTGTTGAACCATCTTCTAAAAATACTTCTATAGTTAGTAATTCTTCTAAATCTAATCCCAATCGTTTAATAATTTCACTATAACATACTATTGAATTATCTTTTAATAATATTTTAGTATCAGGGCTAACACAATTCGCATTTGGCGCAACAGCTAAGAGATGACCATTTCTAACATCAGTACTTTTAAGATATTCAGGAACACCTCTTTCCTTGGCTAATATTTTACTTTGAGCTAAAGCTTTATCTTTAATATTTTTAAAAATAGTATTACTTAACTGCGCTGCTGAACCAATGCCGCCCGATTCAAACGCTATATTGTTTTTCATAAGATAATAATGCCAGCCCATTGTGCCTATACCAATATCTCTAGAACCTTTAGCTGATCTAATTGCTCTGTGTAATTCTTTAGGAGCATGATCAATAAACCATTGGAGAACATTATCTAAAAATATGGTAAAATCTTCTACTATTGTAGAGTCTTTCCACTCATCATAATATTCTAAATTTAAACTTGATAAACAACATACTGATGTGTGATCAGCATCTTGATTTAAGATTATTTCTGAACAAATATTGGATCCTTTTACTGAAAATCCCTGTTTTTTCATAACGTCAGGAAAATGTTTATTAGATTCAGTAATATTGTGTAAATATGGTTCACCTGTTTTAAACCGAGTTTCTAATATTGTTTGCCATAACTCTCGTGCTGAAATAGTATCAACAATTTCTCCATTGTTGGGCGATATTAAGTCCCATTGTAGATCATTTTCATATGCATTAATAAATTTGTCTGTTATGTTTACACCAATGTTAGAATTTAAACATTTTCGGTTTACATCGCCGCCAGTTGGGTTTCTAACTCCTATAAATTCTTGGATATCAGGGTGAGATATGTCTAAATAGCCGGCAATAGAACCTCTTCTGGTACCTGCTTGGTGATAATACATGATAGTACTATCAGTGGTTTTAAAATAAGGTATAGCACCTGGAGATTTATCTGTTATACCTCTCATTCCTAATACTTGTCCTACTCCGCCGCCTGATATTGAAAGCCATGATAATTCTTTAGATGCTTCAATTTGCCCGGCTATTGTATCTGGTATATATTGTACAAAACATGATATAGGTTGGGCTATATTATTTGATTTATTTAATGGTATAAATGTATTTTTATCTTTCCATGTTCCCTGTATAGAATTGCTTGCGATTGGTGAACTAAAATTTGCCCAACCCTTTGATACATAATCATATATTCGTTGCGCTAATTCATAATCTCCATAACAAAAATTTATAGCAGATCTAGCAAACATATCTTGGGGACTTTTTTCACCAGGAATTAAATAATGTTTTTCTAATAATGCTAAGGATAATTCAGACATTACTACATCTTTAGTGTAATCAATGTCTATATTATTTTTTTTCTTCATATATTGTCCTTATAATTCATATAATCAAAAATTATATTTGAATGATTAAATATGTTGTTTGAATATTGTATATCACCTTTATCATATTTAGATGAATATACAATACGATTAATTCCTATACCAGCTAACTTAAGAGTACACTTAAAACAGGGCTGTAAGTTAACGTAAATTGTTGCCCCGTTACTACTAATATGATTTTTTGCGAATTCTGCAATTAAATTATCTTCTGCATGGTTTTCATATAATAGTGACCATTTATGATGGTCTTCTCTATTAGTTTCAGTTACACCACCGGGGAATTCATCACAGCAATTTTTAAACCCCTTTAATGATCCGTTAATACCTGTTGCTATAATTCTATTATTTTTAACTGCTATTGCACATACTTGTTTAGATTGGCATTTTGACATTTTTGACATAGAATCACATATTTCTAAAAATTTGTAATCCCATAATTTTTGAGTAGTCATTTTAGTATTTTTATTTATAAAAAGTATATTATATAAAAAGAATATTCAATCGTAAATTAATTTACAATTTTTTAAACAATGTTATATAATACAATATTATTTATAACAAGGTAAATTATGAAAAAGTTCACATCAATTGAAAAGTTTAGGCATATAATTAAAAAGGTGAATAGAAAATATATGTTTAATCTTATAGGGGATGAGTATGTATATGATCCGCTATTAACGCTGCCCACTTTAAATTTTACTGGAACTGTTAAATTACATGGGACAAATGCATCAATAAGATTACAGGATGGCGCCATCGTTTATCAATCAAGAAATAATGTTATTGATAGTACTAATGATAATTGTGGGTTTGTTAACCACATGAGTTCTATACAACAATCACACATTTTAGAATTATTTAATAAGATTGGTACCAAATTTGATGATATTACAATTTATGGTGAATGGATAGGTAAAGGAATTCAGTCTAAAGTTGCAATTACTAAATTGGAAGAAAAGCAATTTGTTATATTTTCTATAAAGGTAGTGGATGATTATTTCCCTAATTTTAAAGAATTATGTTTACATGAATATAACATTTATAATATATTAGAAATACCATCTTATAATATTGAAATTGATTTTAATAATTTAGAAAAAACTAAGGAAAAAATGGAAACTTGGGTTACTGGTGTTGATAAACAATGTCCGTGGGCTAAGAAATTTGGAATAGATGGAATTGGAGAAGGATTGGTATTCATATGTGACGAATTTCCAACATATTCTGATTTTTGGTTTAAAGTTAAAGGCAATAGTCATAAAGGGAGTCCTAAAGATAAGATTAAAATTGATATCGACCCCGTTGTACAAAAAAGTATAAATGATTTTGTTGAATATTCAGTTAATATTAGTAGATTAAACCAAGGTATTGAATATTTACAGGAAACTAATTTAGAACTTTGTATAGTAAGTGTTGGAAAATTTTTAAAATGGATGTCGATTGATATTAATAAAGAAGAATATGATGTATTAAAAGAGAGTAATTTAATTTGGAAAGATGTTGTAAAATCCATTAATATTAAATCAAAAGATTGGTATATAGATTATATTGATAAATTGTAATAATATAAATAGAATTGTAATATATTTGAATCCAAATATATATATTTTTAATAATTAAATAGTAGGTTTTAAAATGGCATATCAATACGGTGTGGTTAAAGATTTAGATAAGGAAATAAAATTTTTAAATTATAAGTTTCATGAAACAACTAAAAACTTGGGTAAAAGTAATTTGGCTGGCACATCTCTTCATGAAGCTCAAGTAGAATTTGCATATAAGATAAATAAATTGAAATATGCACCTTCATATATATTAAGTAAGATTATATCTAATATTCATCAATATATTAATGATATTCAAAAATGAATTTGTCGGTAATAGAATATAGTATATTATTAGAATGTTCAGAATTTATAGATGAAACTAATTTTATACCATTATTTAAACATTTGCCAAGTTCAACAAAAAATCAGGATAAAATAAAGATTCGTCAAAAATCATTTAATGAAAAATATTATGATCATTTAGATAAATCTATAAATTTTAAAAATTTTAAAAACAGAAGTTTAACAACTTTTACAAAAAAAACTGATTTAAAAAACATGGACTTATATTTTGTTTTCATCCCAGATGGATACAAATATCTGTATATTAAAGATAATTTTAAAATGGAATATAACGATATATTTTTAAAATTATCTAATAGTATGGAAAATGGTCCGCAAACATTTGAAGAAATATTAAAATATACACATAAAACTTCAAATTTAACAGATGCATTGTCTGGTAATGATGAGATTATTTTTTATAATATACCATATTATTACTGTATTAAAGCATCTAAACCATATGATGAAATAATTGAATTTTATGACAATATTCAAAATTGATCATATATCTCGTGGCTTTGGACCGGGTGAAACTATAGAAGCAGTTATTAAAAACTGTAATAAAGATGAAACCATAACAGGTGGTTTATTAGAAATTTTAATGAATGATTTTAATAAAATTAATAACCAAATTGTTCCAAGCTTAGGCAAACAATATAAAATACCAATAATTAAAAGATGAAAGAAATATACACAATAAAACTAATATCAGGAATAGAATTAATAGCTTATGTTGAATTTGAAGGTGACAACTTATTTAATTATGTATTAACATTAAATAAACCACTTAGATTTGGTAGCGCTGGTACTAATTCAGAAGGGATTCCACAGGT
Organism: Hyalogyrina grasslei; assembly: GCA_034780735.1. Classification (NCBI taxonomy): domain Eukaryota; kingdom Metazoa; phylum Mollusca; class Gastropoda; family Hyalogyrinidae; genus Hyalogyrina; species Hyalogyrina grasslei. The sequence goes on from JAUZSW010000013.1 coordinate 218,278, forward strand.
AGGATTCTATAGCTATTTATTATCAGAACCTGAACCAACCAATTTAATACTTAATGGTTCAACAGTAGAATCATATTTACCTGAATCTCAGATTGATTCTGCTTTATTAAAAGAATATCAATCTAATACAAGTGGTATTATACTATAAGGAAACTCAAAATGTCTGTTGTACAATATAAGTGTGATACCTGTGATAGAATCATAGATATTCCACAAAATAAAAAAGGATTAGAAATCGTACAGAAATGTATTATAACAGACGGATGTCATGGAAAATTATCCCAAATTGATTTCAAACTTGATCATATTCGAGGTAATTTTCCAGCACGAGTAGAAAATTTAGATGATTATATCAATAGGAAAATATTATTCAATCATAATCAATCAATAAAATTAGAAGAATGGAATATCGTACACAAACTTGGTGTTTTACCATTTTCTCAAGTCTTTGTTGAAAGACCTAAAATAGTGAAAAATATTGAAAATTTGGAACCAGCTGATCTAGTAGAACTAATTGAAATTGAACCAGAATCAATAGAAACAGTTTCAATAAACGAAATTCTAATAAAATTTGATAGACCAGAACGTGGCATTGCCCAACTAATTGCTACATCATCCAGCAAAAAACAGGAATTCATAGCAACTAATATTTCTACTGATATAAAATACGAACAGATATCAAATGATAGCGAAATAACAATTGCCACACTTAATACTGATCAATCAATACAATTAGAATTTAAGTTTATTTCACCATCTGGTGAAATAAACACAACTGTATATACAATTGATGATACCCCCTCAATAAAATCACCATGGGTAAACTTTAATAAAATTTACGTTAAAGGTAAAAGTTATACAGTGAGAAGTTTTAACATTTTTTCTAACATTTTATCTATTCAAAACGGAAGCTCATTTATATTATCAAAAATTAATAATTTACAGATCAATGAAAATGATATATTATTATTAAATTCATCTTATCCTTATACATCAAATGATAAAAATATTAAACAATATATTGATCTATATAATATAAATGGAACAAATTCAATTAATCAAACACTTTATAATACAGGTGAAATATCAATAAATGAAAAACAAATCATGCAAATATACCCATATATTAAACAAATTTAATATATGAGAGAAGCTTTAACAAAAGATCAAGTTTTAATAGAATATTTAATTTCAGATCCAGATTTATATATCAAATGTCAAAGTATTTTAAAATATGAATACTTCCCACCTGAATTGCAAAATACTGTAAAATTCATTTTGGAATATTCAAGTAAATATAATAATATACCCAGTGTTGATTTAATTGAAGCTGAATCTAATATTATCCTTGAAACTAGAAAAATTTCTAAAGATAAATTTGAATATACTTGTGATGCAGTAGAAAAATATTGTAGAAACGCGGCATTTAATAATGCGTTAACTGAATGTATTAAATTAGTTGATGGAAATATAGATGCTAGTATGAAACTTGTTCAAGATGCACTATCTATATCATTAGATAAAGATTTAGGTGTAGATTATTTTGAAAATCCAAGAGAACGTCTTGAAAATCAACTTGCTAACAGATCATTTCAATCCACTGGATACCCTGATTTGGATGATTTATTAGGCGGCGGCTTAATTAAAGGTCAAATGGTAGTATTTTCAGGTAATTCAGGTGTTGGTAAATCAATGACATTGTCTAATATTGGCATGAATTTAATGGAACAAGGTCTAAGAGTATCATATGTTTCATTAGAATTAAGCGAAGAATTAGTATCTAACAGATTTGATGCTCTTCTTAATGGTCACAATCAAAAAGATTGGGATACAAATATCGATGCGATTGTAGATACAATTGAATATTCTGCTAAAAATAAGACACATGGTAGATTAACAGTTAAATATATGTTTAGTAATTCTAATGCTAACCAAGTTCGATCATATTTAAAGGATTTTGAAATTCAAAAAGGATATACACCAGATGTTTTAATATTAGATTATTTAGATATTGCAGGCGCAAATGATGGCTCTATGGATGCTAACGTTTCATTAAAGGATAAATATGTATCTGAAGAATTTCGAAATTTAGCTAATGAATGGGATATGTATTTTTTAACTGCGTCACAACAAAATAGAGCTGCAATCGGAAATTTAGAACCAGATCAAAGTCATATTGCAGGCGGATTGACTAAAGCTAATACATCAGATTTTTGGTTTTCTATTATTGCAACTCCTGAGATGAAAAATGAAGGTATTTTAATGTATCACTGTTTAAAGGCTAGATCATCTGATGGCACCGGTAAAAGTATGACATTACGTTGGACACCTGGATCTGCTCGAATAGTAAATATAAATAGTAGTGATTCTAATTTACCTAAAAATATTATAGATTTAAAAGAAAAACAAAGTTCTAAAAACATAGAACATTTAACAAATAGCGTTGATAATCGTACATCAACCCTAATGAATTTAATAACCTAAGGAAATAAAAATGGCAAAGATAGAAGATATAAAAATTATAAATGTAGATGGTGTTCCAACAGAAGTAGAAACATTATCAGAGCAAATTAAAAATTTAGTAGAAATTTATAATATTTTTAGAAACGACGAACTAACAGCGAAATATGATTTGATTAAAGTTCAATCAGCGCTACGTGATCTTCAGCGCGAAATTGTTACTACAATTAAAGCTGAACAAGAAGCTGATGCAGAAAAATTAAAAGATGAAGACGGTGATCTTGATACTGTGTCTACACCAGTTGAAACTAAAGAGGACTAATATGCAAAAAATTATGAATATCAAATATAATAAGGGTGATACATCTCCTACAACATCAAGATTGATATTACCGTTGAGTATCCCCAAAGATTATATTCAAGCTATAGATGTAACAGATTTAGCAGATACTGACGTGGATGAATTATTAGAAGTACAAGAACAGTATTTAGAATATATTAGAATATTCAACAGTAAAATGTTTAATTTTGTAGATTGGTTAGACCACACTGGACATGATCTTGATATCAAATATAGAAAATTCAAAGTAGATAAAACCAAAATAATAAGTTAAAACTATTAATAAAGTTATATAAAAAGGAATATTTAAATATTCCTTTTTCATTTGTATAAATAGAATTAATATAATAAATATTTTGGGATTTATAATGCAGTTATTAAAGGAATTAAAAAAATTAAATGAAGAAGCTGCAGGTGGCGCAATTTCTTCATCTGCTATTGCAGTTGATCAGGGCGCTGGTTTTTCAAAAGATAAACCTGTTAAAAAAATTATTAAACGTCATAAAATTGAAAAGATTTTTAAAGAGGGCGCTAAATATGATAAACAATCAGTAATGGCAAAAATTAAAGCGTCAGAAAATACTGCAGAATTTGAGAAGAATTCAGCTGTATTCGCCCTGGAAGATGAATCAGGTTCCATTATTAAAATTCATGTTAGTAAAGATCAAGCTGATGAATTTGAGGCTGCATTGGGACAAGAATTAGCAAAAAATAAACAAGATGAACATAGCCATCGCGAGATAAGTGAAATCATATATGATTTTAAAACTAAATTTGATATTTTAAATGTTGAAATGTCAAGTATTCCAGAAGATGAAGAAGAAGTTGTAAATATAGAATTAGAAGATAGTACTTCAAAATTAGAAATTAAGGATGATGAAAGTGATGATGAAAGTGATGATGAAAGTGATGATGAAAGTGATGAACAAGATGATATAACTCCTTCAGAGCTAATTGCTGATAATTCAGATGTTAAAGGAACACTAGCTGCTGTAATCGATATGATGAAAGCGGATGCAGATGCTAAAAAGGCGGAAGCAGAAGCAGATAAAAAGGAAAGTGAAGCTAAAATAGCTGAATTAAATGCCGTAGCAGCAGCAGAACAAGTTAAAAAATCTGAAGAAATTTTAGATATGGAAGCATATAATAAAGAGAAATCAGATGAAGATAAAGAAGCTAAACAATTAGCAAATTTAGCAAAATATAAGCATGAGATTGAAGCTGAAATTGAACCATCTGATGATTTCATTGACACTGATATTCCAGTAGAAGATGAAGAAGTTAAAGTTTCAAGTAAAATATTAAATGCTGCGTTAAAATCAATATTACATAATAACAATAGTTAAGGAAAGCTGATGAAACAAACACTAATGGAATATTTATTGGCTGAAATAACATTGGATATTGATGATCCTAATGATAATATTGAAGTTAAGAGACAATTGAATCAAGCTAAACGAAATCCTGAACGCGCTAGACGTGAACAAATGTTAAAAGCTAAAAAGGATTTAAAAACAGCACAAAAATCAGATAATAGCCCTACTAAATCCATTGATATTAAAATTGCAAACACTAAGCAACAATTAGCGAATTTGCAGCAACAAAAACAGAATATCAAAAAAAGAACTAAAGCACAGACTGAATCTTTAAATATTCCGGCTGATATATGCGAAGTGGTTTACACTGATGAAAATGATAATATCCTACATGTTGGAGATTCATTAACTGAATCAGCCATCCAAGCGTTTAAACGTACTGGGAATGTTATCAAGCGTCAATACAGATGCACTTCAGGTAGAAAACTTGGTAGAATAGTAGCAAATCCAAATGATTGCAATAAAAGAAAAAATCCTAAAAAAATTAAAGCTGGTCGAAAAGCTGCTAGAATGAATAAATCAGCTAGGATAACTAAAACTAAAATTGCTAAAAAGAAATCAATCAGCAAAATGGTTACAAATTTAAATAAACGATTTAAAAAATGATATTAAATACTATATTATTCAGTTTGGCTGCTTTTACATTTACTGAATTATTATTAGAACTTATTGATTGGATAAGCTTTGGATAAAATAACAAGGAATAAAGTAGAATCATCTAAAATTGCATATAAAGAATTACTTAGCCATATCAACAATTTTAAATTTAATATATCAAAATATATTGAAGAATATGAAAATGGTGGCCGCTATTCAGTTTTATTTGATAATATCAATATGACTGAGTCTAAAATATCAGTAATTGAAGCGCTTAAAATATTAGAAGAAGAATTAAATAAAGTAAATGTTTAAACATCAAACAATAGAAAAAATAAATATAAAATCCAAAACAGGCCCGAATGGTAGATTTTATGAAGTAAAAGAAGGTATTAAATATCCCTCAATAACAACTGTTTTAGGTAGCACTGGCGATAAACAGTGGCTTGAAGATTGGAAGCAGATGTTAGGTCCTAAAAAGGCTAATAAAGAATCCAAGCGTTGTGCTGATAGAGGAACGGCAGTTCATAAATTATGTGAAGATTATTTAAATAATGAAGAAGATTTTACAGATCCACATAATATTGTAGATATAAAATTATTCAATAAACTAAAATTTAAATTGAAAAATATTGATAATATTAAGGCGTTAGAAATTGCGTTATTTTCTGATGTGTTAGGTATTGCTGGAAGAACTGATTGTGTAGCAGAATATAATGGTGTTCTAAGTATTATAGATTTTAAGACATCTAATAATATTAAACCATTGGAAAATATTGAAGATTATTATTTACAGGCTGCGTTTTATATGATAGCTTATAATGAAATGTATAATGCTAATATTACACAATTAGTTATATTAATAGCGGTTGAGAAATCAATTATGTCCCAGGCTATTGTAAAAACTATTGATAAGAAAATGATTACAGAATTATTACTGAAAATAAAACAGTATAAGGTTAAATGATATGATAAATGAAATAGGATATTCAGCTGAAATAATATTAAAGGGTTTTAATAATAACAATTTGATAAAAGCTAAAATAGATACCGGAGCAACTTTAAACAGTTTACATGGTAATAATGTTAAAGTTACTGGTAAAACAATTGAATTTGATTTTGGTAAAAATCACATTGTGATGCCATTTAATGGATATCAATCTATTAAAACTGCTGATAGTGGTATTGAGCAAAGGCCAGTTGTTGAATTTAATGTTGAAATTCCACAAGATGGAGTAGATCAAGATATAGTTCTTAATAAATTATCATTTACTATAAACGATAGATCTAACATGGATGATAAAGTTCTATTAGGTTTGAATTTTATTGAAGCTGGCAAATTTACAATAGTTTCTGATGCTGAAGATCCTAAAGAAATTAAAGAAGAAATTGATGAAAATATTATAGTAGAAGATAGTAGATCTGATATTATAAATAAAGTAATAGAAATGATACAGTTTAATGATATATCATTAGACGAAATAATAAAATTTAAAGGAAAATAAAATGAGCTTATTAAAAGAATTTGTACAATTAAATGAAGTGTCTGACGATAAACAGAAGTTTATTGATGCTTGGACTAATGATTCAACATTAACTGCTGAGAAAGAATGTAGTAAATTGATATCTGATATTATTGGTGTAAGCGTTAAGTTATCAATGAAATTTGATAATAAGAAGAGATTAATAGTTACTTCTAATGATATTGCTAAAGATATGAAACCCAAAATGATGAAAACTCTTATCGTTGCTAATTTTAGTGGTAGCGTTACTGAAGAGGGATATTATTGGATGGAATTACATTATAAATATACACACTTTGGCAACGGCGGCAATGGAAGTAAAATTGCAGTTGTATTTTTAAACGCTGATGGCTCAATATATAAATCAACAAATGATCTAAAATAAGGAAAATAAAAATGAAATTAGAACGATTATTAGAATTGGCCAATATTTCAGGCTCAAGTTTAAATGAGACGGTGAATGTTACGCATGCTAAAGATTCAATTAAATCATTAAAGGATAAATTGAAGAATGCTAATGTTAATACTGGTACTATGACTGATGAAATGATTTAAAAATTTGCAAATGCAATGCCAGAAATAACAATTGAAAGTGCTGATACAACAATATTAGAAGCTGAAAATTTTAAAAATTTTAAAACGGACAATAAAGGTAGAGAAGGTAGTACTGTTATAGACGACAAAGGAAAAGAAATTCCAGGATCAATATACTTAGGCGGCACTGCATATGTACAAACTGATGGCGATATGTATATTATCAGAACTGTTGAGATGATTACTGGCTCAAGACAGAAATTACAGTTAACAAAAAAACAAATACAAGTATTGAAAAAAGTATAAAATGAAATCTCCATTTATAGTAGACCAAGACTTTATATCTCCATATATGTGTGAGGATATCGTCGATTCTTTAAATTTTTTAGCAGCAGATGTTAATGAAGAAGGTTACCCGATATCATCAGTTAAATATAATGATGATATTGAATTGGTACTATTTGAAGAGTTGCAAAAGTCCATACCCAACTTTGAGGAATACTTTGGAGTTAAGTATAGTGGTACATCAGAAATGGTGTTTGAGTTTTTACCACAGGGATATAAAGGTGTTGCGCCTACATGTGGTAATAGTAAATATATAAATGGTAAATGGACAAAAGTTAAAAATAATGATTTCACTGGTATAATATTTTTATCAGATTATAATGAGAAGCCGCCATTTTCAGATGAATTTGAAGTATATGGCGGCAAAATGGAATTTAAATATCATAATTTTGGGTTTAATCCAGCCAGAGGAACAATGATATTATTTCCGTCAGCGCCCAATTTTTTACATACATTTACTGATGTTAAAGTTGGTAATTGTTATCATATAAAATTTACTCTTACATGTAAAGAACAATTTGTATATAATAGATTAGAATATCCAGGTAATTATTTAACCTGGTTCCAAACAATAGGATAAAGGAAATAAAAATGTTATTAAAAGAAATATCGCAAAAGGCAGCATTAGACGACTTAATTAGAGATATAGTAGGTGATGCAAAAGAATGGTTAAATCTTGATAACATTGGGTCCGAATATAATGATTTACAAAAAATGATCGGATTAGTTACTAGTAAAATCAATATATACTTTGATAGATTCAAATTAGAAACTGATATGAATTTAGTAAATGAAAAATGGGATACCATAATCGAAGAAGTATCTAAAAAAATAATTAAACAAATTTTTTAATTTTAGTATATAATATTATTTCTTAATTTAATAGGATTTATACAATGCGTTTAATATTATTACTATTATGTTTATCTATTAGTTTCCAAGCTAATAGTTCAGCTAAATCTAAATATCCAGTTCCATATGGAATGTCAGATGTTGAATGTTTAGCCCACAATATATATTTTGAAGCCAGATCTGAAACAACCAATTATAGAAAGGCTGCTGTCGGGTTTGTTACATTGGAACGAACTTATAGTAAACATTGGCCTAATACTGTATGCAAAGTAGTATATCAACAACGCTATAGTAAAAGATTTAAAAAATGGATTCCAATGTATAGTTGGACCAAAGATGGTAATTCTGATATACCTATACATCTTAAACTGTATAGCAAATGTTTAAAAATCGCTACATGGGTTTTAAATGGTACTATATCAGATAAAACTAAAAGAGCAACCCACTATCACAATACATCAGTACATCCCTATTGGGCAAATTCTATGATAAAAACTGTTCAATTGGGTAATCATATATTTTATCGTTAAAAATAACTTTATTAAAAATTAAAGAATTCAGATAAATCTTCTAATAATGATGAATCTCTTTTTCCCATGTCTTCAGGATTCTTTAATCCCCTTTCAACAGCTGTTAAAATTTCATGTTTGGTGAATAATGCGGGTTGAATAGTATTATCTTCGAATTCAATATAACACGGTTGATATCTCTGATTTGAACCAAATTTTCTGTCATCATTATGAACATTTTCTGATAGTTTTATGTACGATATTACTTCTGATTTTTCACTCATTACAATTCCTTTATAATTATATTGTTATTTATATTTACGAATATATCAATATTTGATATAATATATTTTTTTTAATTAATTACAGAGAACAATATGACAAATATTATAATTCCATCTTCACCAGCCGATAAACAAAAATTGAAACAAATGATTAGTGCTGCAGTAGATTGTATGAGTAGAATATCAGCAGAAAACGAAGCTAAAAAAGAAATTATCGAGGAAATAGCTGAACAATTTGAAATTCCTAAAAAAATAATCAATAAAGCTATTACTACTCAGTTTAAACTGAATTATTCAGAACAATCAGTAGAAGTAGAAGATTTTGAATTATTATATGAATCATTATATGAAGTTACAGAGGATTAATAGTTGAGTTACATATCAGCTATTAGGCAAAGAGAAAAAGTAATCGTATGGGAACGCAGATCTGATAATGTAAGAGTTGCGGTTCCATACGATGCGCCTTGGTATTTTTATGATTATAATGAAAATGGTTCTTATAAAAATATGTATGGCAATAAGCTTTCAAAATATGAATTTGATAGCCGCCAAGAATTTAATGAGGCTAAAGATAACCTTATAGAATTTAAACATATTGAAAAAGATAATATTATATCAGCTAAAAGATATAGCGATATGAAAGATAATGATTTCCAATTAGGAACAACTCTTAGTGGAAATTATAAACAATCTAAATATTTACATGAATCTGATATAGCGCCCGAATTAAAAATATTATCAGAACATTATTATAAAAAGAAAACACCTAAACTACATTTAACTGGTTACGATATTGAAGTTGACTATACTGATGTTGGATTTCCAAGACCAGTTTTAGATTTTAATCCAGAAGATTACAGGGGCGATTTTACTCCAGTTGCTGATACACCATATGCTCCTATTAATTCTATTTCTTTATATAATTTTTGGGAAAATAAAAACTATTTAATAGCAGTTCCACCTGAAGGTATAACAGCCGAAGAAATAGATGTTGATGAATTCATGGAATCAATTCAAGAAATTGAGCCACTAGATTTACCAACAACTTTAGAATTTTTTAATACAGAGCGCGAATTATTATTAAGATTTTTAGATATAATTCATGATTCTGATTTAATTTTTGGTTGGAATTCAGATACATTTGATAATCCATATGCTGCTCAGCGAATTGAAATAGTTTTAGGGCAAAAACATTTTAAACGATTATCATTTGAACACGGGAAATTGCCAATATATAAAACAATGGAAATGTTTGGCGAAGATAGGCCTACTGTTGAATTTTCTGGTAGAATAGCTACAGATTATATGGACTTATATAAGAAATTTTCGTTTGAAGAAAAGCCATCTTATAAATTAGAATCTATTGCTGAAGAAGAATTACCAAAAATGAGGAAGTTGGAATATGATGGCTCCTTATATGAATTATATAGAAAAGATTTTAAGAAATTCGTAAGATATAATATAAGAGATACAGAAATACTTGAGGGATTTGAATCAAAATTAGGGTTTTTACAGCTTGCTTCCGATTTATATCATAATACAACGGGTTTATACCCTCACGTTTTTGGAACATTGAAAAATACTGAGCTATCAATAATAAATTATTGTCATTATGAATGTGATAATATTATTGTCAATGATAACGAAGTATCTTCTTCAGATGATACTATTGAAGGTGCATATGTTATTGATCCTAAAGTAGGACAACATGATAAAATAGCCAGTATTGATATGACATCTCTATATCCTTCTGCTATAAGATCAAACAATATTAGTCCTGAAAAAATCATTGGGCAATTTAAAAATAACAAAGGCGATTTTGCCCATATAAAAAATAAATCAAATGAATTGATAACATTATTATTTGATATACACTTAGAAACAACTGAGACTGAATTAACATTAGAAGCTTATAAATGGGGCTACTTATTTAAGTCTAAAAATTGGTCCATATCGGGTTATGGTACAGTATTTGATTTAAATGGTCAGGGCATTTTACCTGGACTATTAGAATATTGGTTTATTGGACGTAAGAAAAAGAAAACATTATCATTTGAGTATTATCAAAAATCTGAAATAGAAGGAATAGATAATAAGGAAGAATTATTAGAATTATCTGATTATTATGACAGATTACAAATGGTAGATAAATTATCGTTGGTTAGTGCTTATGGTGCGTTGTGTAATAACTATTTTAGATTTTATGACTTGCGATTGGGCGCTTCAACTACAGCTACAGGTCAAGAATTATTAAAACATCAAACAGCTCAAACCAATTTATTGCTACGTGGTAAATATGATATGTTTGGTGAAGCAATTATATACGGGGACACGGATTCCGTTTTTTGTGACACAATTGTTAACTATAACAATAACTTAGAAGATACTATTGAAAATATTTTTAATGATCTGCCACTTAAAAATGTAATTGGGGATAAGGAATACGCTATACCTTCTGATACATTTGAAGTTATGTCGTATGATCATGAAAATAACACGCCTGTTATGGATGAGGCACTTTGTGTATATCGCCGGAAAGTACATAAAGAACAGTGGTCAGTAGAAGATATTAATGGAAATGTTACTAGATATACTAGAGATCATTCAGTTATGGTTGAACGCAATGGAGAATTAATGGAATGTAAGCCGATGGATATATTAGATACAGATCTATTAATAACGTTGGAAGAAATTTTATGAAAAAATATTCAATAGAATTAATGAATATTATTATTATTAGAAATCAGAACAAAAAGATTGCACACTTATTTAGAAACAATAAACTGAAAAAATTATTGTATACTGAGACTAATTTTTTGGATGAATCATTGGGAACTACTGAAAGATTATATTATATTGAAAATAATATTTTTACATCTGTATTATGCGATGTATGTGGAAAGCCAACAATTCATAAATATGTTAATAAAAAATATATCAAAAAATCATGTTCTACAAGATGCTCAAAATCTAAAATTGATCCTGTTACTGGATTAACTGGGTACCAAACCAATTGGATCAAAATTAGAAAAACTATGAGCTTAATAGATGCTAATAATGAAAATGGATATAAAAAATCTAGAAAAAAACAAATTGTAACAATGTCACAGCTGGATCCTGTTACTGGATTAACTGGGTATCAAAATTCAGCCAATAAAACTAAACAAACATTAGCTAAAATTGATCCTAAAACTGGAATATCTAACCATAAAATAAATCAGTTGAATATTAGAAAAATAATGTCGGAAGTTGATCCGATTTCCAAGTTGAATAAATACGAACAAAATTCAATTAAGACTAAAAAAACATTGAATAGAATAGATGAAACTGGACTTACTGGATATCAAAAATTGGTATCAAAAATTGTATATTCTAAAAAAATACACGGCTTTGACGATATTAAAAAGGCATTATCCAAAGATTTTAAATTATTAACTACGTTCAATGAATATACTGGATCTAAACACAGTATATTAAAATATCAATGTATTAAGTGCGATACGATTAGAGAATCATATTGGCCATATATCAGATGTATCACATGTCATCCCTATAATAGATCGATTGGAGAAAATGAAGTACTAGAATATTGCAAATCACTAGGAGCTGTTCCATATTCAAACAATCGATCTATTATACCACCTCTAGAACTTGATATTTATATACCTGATCATAAGTTAGCAATCGAATATAACGGATTATTCTGGCACTCATCAGATTCCACAGAATCTGAAAAAAAAGATTATCATTTATATAAAACCCAAGAATGTGAGAAGAAGGGAATTCAACTATTCCATATCTTCGAGAATGAATGGTCAGGTTTAAACAAACAAAAGATTTGGAAATCAATAATCTCTAACAAATTAGGCCATTCTGAGAGAATATATGCTAGAAAGACTAGTGTTAAGCGTGTGACTTCCAAGGACAAATCTAGGTTTCTTAATGGTAACCATTTACAAGGAACATGCGGCTCATCAGTGAATTTAGGATTATACTATGAAGGTGAATTGGTCTCATTGATGACTTTTGGCAAATCAAGATATGATAAGAAAGTAGAATGGGAACTTTTGAGGTTCTGTAATAAGGTAGGATATTCGGTCGTAGGTGGAGCTAGTAGATTGTTGAAGGCATTTACAGTTAATCATGAAGGTTCTATAATAAGTTATGCAGATAAAAGAAGATCTAATGGTAACTTATATAAACAGTTAGGATTTGAGTTAAGTCATGAAAGTAAGCCTAATTATTTTTATATAAAGAACGGAATATTGGAGTCACGGCTTAAATATCAGAAACATAAATTGAAAGATAAGTTAGATAATTTTGATTCTAATTTGACAGAAACTAAAAACATGTACAATAACAAGTTTAGGAAAATATATGATTGTGGTAATCAAGCATGGATATTACAATAATGAAAAAATATAAGATAATAAAATCTCCAGTTAAAATGGTAAGTAGGATAGATGATTTCAATGACGAATACGTCTACGATATAGTGATGAAGAATAAGAACCGACAATGGTTCTTTGGCAATAATATCTTGTCACATAATTCTACATATTTTAAAACATTTGCTCCTGACATCGAAACCGCTGTTAAAGTTGGTGACGCTGTTGGTAAAAAAGTAAATGAATCATTTCCAAAATTTATGCGAGAAGCATTCTTTTGTAGCGAAGGTTATGATAATATTATAGAAACAGATAGGGAGATTATTGGATCTTCTGGTATTTTCATTGCAAAGAAACTTTACATTATACACATTGTTGATAATGAAGGTAAAAAATGTGATAAAATTAAGGCTATGGGAGTATCTTTAAAAAAATCTACATTGCCTAAAGAATATCAAATAAAATTAACAGAATATGTTGAACGATTATTGAAAAAAGATCCATGGGATGAAATTGCTCATGATATTGTTGATTTCAAAATTGAGTTGGCGCAGATTAATAGTATTATGAGGGTAGGTTTACCAATTGGTGTTAAAAAGGTTGATAAGTATACCAAAGAATATCTATTTGAATTAGAAAATTTGGAAAATTATAAATCTGGTAATACTTATAAAATAAAACATGAAAATAATATTGATAAAGAAACTGGCGAATATAAACCGTTCCAACGTCGCTGCAACGGACAAAAAGAATTAGATCCAAATGGTAATTTTAATGAATTGGGTAAAAAAATAAATTTAGAACCATGGAAAGCTAGATTACCTGGTCATATTTCAGCTTCAATACATTGGAATAAAATGTTAGTTGATAATAATGATAATGAAAGTATTGTTATCACGTCTGGAACAAAAATAAAAGTATATTATTTGAAAAAAGAATTTCATAAAAGATTTAAATCTATTGCTATTCCTACTGATACAACAAAGGTACCACAATGGTTTTTAGATCAATATAATGAATATATTGATATAGATGCACAATTAGAACGATTAATAGATAATAGTCTCAAAGGAATATTTGGAGCTATTGGAAAAGAAGTACCAACACCCCAAGGATTATTAAATGACGATCTATTAGGATTTTAATAATTAAAAATTCTGTTTACACACTATTATACAGTGTGATAAAATATTTTAAAATAACAATAAAGGTAAAGAACAAATGCAAATCACTAAAGATACATTATTACAATTAGATAATATTATTACTTCCGCTAAACTAGTTGATATTAATGAACTAATCATTACAAAGGATTCTCTAAGAGGTATTAATTCAGCTAAAACTGCTTTTGTACTATCTGAATTAGAATTGCCAGATGATTTTGTTCAATTAGCGATTAGTAGACCTGATGTTTATAAATCAAGATTCAATTTAGTAAAAGATATTGATGATTGCAAAGCTACGGCAAAAGTTAAATCATTAGTTGATGATGACTTCATTGAACAAATTGATTTTAAATCTAAATCATTAAAAGTTCAATATAGGTGTTGTAATCCTTCGATGATTACTGCTCCTAAAACTATTAATGATGCCCCTAAATATACTGTTAAATTCAGTCAAGAAGATGTTGATACATTATTAAAAGCGTCCACATCAATTGATACAGCAAATATTAAAATCGTTGGATCTAATGAAGGATTATCATATGAGTTGGTTGATTTAACTGGCGATACAATTCAAGTTGATTGTGATTCTCAAATTGATACAGATTCAGATTCATTTAACTTCACATTTAGTTTTGTCCAAAAACCATTTTTACAATTACTTAAAAATTGTGATAATTTTGAATTCTCATTAGGTTCAAAAGGTATTTTAAAAATTACAGTGAATAATATTACATTCCATTTATTACCACAGGTATAAATTATGTCATTTAAAGATTTCTTTAAATCTAAAAAAACATTAAAAAATGAAAAGCTAATCGCAGACGCAAAAGAAATAGTTGATGCTGAAAAAGAAAAGAAAAGAAAATTAGCTGAAGAACCATATATTAATTTAAAAGGTATTGTCCAACAGTCTGATGGTCAAATTAAAATAGACTTAGATTGGGATGATAATTTTATTTCTCATTTAAAAAAGAATGGATATACTGGTCCAAATGAAGAAGCGTTAATTCAAAAATATTTATTAGAATTAACTGCTGCTGTTGCTGATGATATGTCAGGTGATAGCAACTATGAGTAATCATTATTTGATTGTAGATATATCAAATATTGCTCATATGTGTCGACATCAAAATCCTAACGAATCTGATATTAAGGTTATTTCTTCATTAACATTACATGTTATTTTTAATATGTTGAAGAAATATTACAAGAAACTAAATCCAACTTGTATAATATTAGCTTTTGATAAACACAACTGGCGCAAAGATTATACTCTATCTGATAAATGTGTTTCTGGTAGAGTATATAAAGGTGATAGAAATCAAAATTTAACTAAATCTGAAAAAGCTTCTTTAGAATATTTTAGAGAAACTATTAATGCGTTTGAATCATTAATTGATAATCATACTGGTATAGTCTGTTTATCAGCTGAAGGTTGTGAAGCAGATGATTTTATTGGCAGATTTTGTCAACAATATAGCGTGGATGATAAAGTAACAATATTATCATCTGATAAAGATTATGTTCAGTGTATAACGTCACCGTTTGTTAAGGTTTTAAATCCTTTAAAGGGTGGTCAATATAGAACATTAGAAGATTATGATTATGATTTAGACTGGCATAAGTTTTTCGTGAATATGCGGGCTGGTGATGATAATATTCAATCAGCATTTCCAAGAGTTAGAAAAACTAGATTGAAAAAAGCATTTGAAGATGATTTTGAAATGGTTAATTTAATGAATGAGACTTGGACTAATCAAAATGGTTTAGAATTCAAAGTTGAAGATTTGTATAAAGAGAATTGTTTATTAAAAGATTTAGATGCTCAGCCAGAATATATTAAAGAAAAAATGGATATAGTTATTAAAGAAAAAATGGAAAATCCTGGTAAATATAGTCATTTCCATTTTTTAGGGTATTGTGGTAAGCATGATTTAAAGAATGTTGTAAAATTTATAGATTCGTTTATGCCTATGATTAATAATAAGCAGGCAAAAAGTATGAATGATTTTTATTCTTGATCATCTACATCTAGGTAATCAGGCTTAGTTAATTCTCTTAATGTTTGTTCAGGTTTTAACGGGTTAGACCAGTCTTTTCCACTAGATTGGTATAAGCCTATAACCGCGCCTGCTACACCCAAGACAGTTACTACAAGTGCTGATTGTTCTGTAGTTGGTGTATTTAAATTCATGAACCATTGAATTATTTCATATGTCATATATGAATAACATATTAATATTAATCTAGGAGCAATTCTAAAATAATCTATGGCTTCAGCTATGGTCATTAATATTAATTTTTTCTTATATAAATCCATTATAGAAATCCTTTTCTAATCTATATAAATATTTATACAAATTATACAATTTTAGGAATAATATGTCTAATTATCAAGCGCACCGTAAGGGTGATCAGAATCAATCAGGCGCAGAAATATCAAGGGTAAACCAATTTACAGTTTACACAGAAAATGAATTACAAAGTATAAATGATTCTCAAGTAGCACCACATGGTACTGGCGCCCATGCGAACCCATTAACTGACAATGGTTCAACCGATGTTTTTACTGTTGATACTGAATCCAATTTTAAAGGAAATGAAGATACATGTGGTCACCAACGTGATACTGGCGCAACAACTGTTTTTATTAATGCAGGTGGAAACACTATCACTGGACTACCTGTTATAGATGTGTCTGAAATATTAAATATTCCAGAAGTACAGCCAGGGGTAACTGAATTTACTGCTGCAATACATTTAAAAGATGAACCAATTGAAGACGATGGTCTAGCTGTATTTCCAACTGGCACAGCTCAGCAGAGTCTTGAAAATGGTTTACCACCAGATTTACCGGAACCTGAATCAATAGAAGAAGACAATATAGAACCAGAACCAGTTGAAGAGATTTCAGGTGATTGTGATTCTGATATTTTCTCAAAACCTACTAATTTTAAGTTTCCGCCAACGTTTAGATTGAGTGCTAGTTTCACGTTGTCACAGCTAACAACAAATACTGCTATATCAAGATATGCCCTAAGAGCCCAAGGTGGATTAACAACAAATCAAATCGTATGTAATCTTAGATTATTATGTATTAACATATTGGAGCCATTAAAAGAATCATATCCAACAATGTTTATTACAAGTGGATTCAGGCACGGCTCAGGTAAATCCCAACATAATAAAGGACAAGCCGCCGATATACAATTTGGTGGTTTTTCCTTTCAGGAATATTGGGATACAGTTCAACAAGTTAAAAAGGATTTACCCTATGATCAACTGATTTTGGAGTACGGAAACCGACCATGGTTTCATATGTCTTATAAGGAAGGTGGTAGACATCAGGTATTGACTAGGACTAAACCTGGAGTATATAAACCAGGACTTATTCGTATAAAATAAACTATATACATTTATCAATATTTAATATATAATTAAATATTTAATTGGAGAATTATATGAAAATTTTAGTATTACTTTTTATTGGAGTAATTTTGTATAGTATATCAATGTGTTTATATGTTGATTGGAATTTATTTACCAGTGGAGTTCACAGATTAGAAATTAGAGAAGGAATATATATTGGTATTATTACTATTTTATTTTTATTATATAGTGTGATATGTGTATTAATCAATGGAGAAATCATTAATAAAAAATTAGAATGTGAAAATATAGATTTATTCATTGAAAACGAACATTTCCTTAGGGAATTTTATAAATGAGCTGGGATTTTTCAGAAACTACATATCCAATAGCTCAAAAATAATTATGATTGTAATGCTTCTTTTTGGTACTTAGAAGATTTAAGCGATGTCGATGACGCTGATTTAAAATTAATAAATCTAGCTGAAAAAGAAAATTTCAAAATATTAAAAGGGACTAGATATTTAAAAATAAGTGGCAAATATGACGGAGACTGGGCTGTTTATAGGTGTAGATTGGATATAAACAATATTTGTATGAAATATGATTTTTATCAGGAATAATAATATATTAAAGACTGAAAACGATATGAGTACAGAATTGGATGATGTATTATAAAAATTCCAAGGTGCCCGGATTGTCTTCAAGAATATGATCACAATTTAATTGATTGTAAACATAGATTTAATAATTTATAATACACTGGATCACTCCGATTGAATACAAAAATATTAATAATGGTAACATATTAATATAATATTATAATTAATTCTGATATACAGGTGTTATAAATCATATGAAAAATATTAAAGAAGTATTAGAAAAATTAAATAATCATAGTATGAATGTACATGAAATAAGTTTAGAGGAAAAGTATCCATTTCATTATGTCCCTTATTTTGATACACATTTCATCATGAAAGGTTGTGATATTCTTTTTATTGGAAATAAAACTAGTCTTGAACGTTGGGTAATGTCTTTATGAAATAAAAAGTTCAACATTTTTAATACTTGATAAATAATAATAATAACGAAAATAATTTATTTAGGAGATATTAAAAATGTCAGTAAAAAGCGTAAAAGGAAGATTTCCACACATTCATTGGATTGATTTAAATGATGATAACACATTAGTAGAATGTGTTATCCTTAAAAAGGATGCCAATAACAATATTTATTTTATTCAATTGGATAAATTAGATGAAGTTGATAAACAAAGAATTGTTAAAATTCTACATGGTCGCGGTATTGATCAATTAGAATTATGGGATACTATGAGTACTGTAACGTTAGGTAACGGTGTAAATGCATTAAAATATTTTCATCAATTAGTTAAAGTTATAACGCATGCTGGAAATGTTATGACCCCTCAATTAGGTAGACAGGGCGTAATATTAGTAGATACTAATTCTAAAGGACCTTCTATAGATGATGTTACACGAGCTCAAGAAATTATTGATGCTGGCGCTGAAACTAATGTTGTTCCAAAGAAAAAACGTGGTAGACCATCTAAAGTCGCTGCATAAAAATTAATTACAAATTAATTACAACTGGGTTCTTATATAAGAACCCATTTTTGTATATATCAGTTTACAATAAACACTATAACAATATATAATATTCTATGAATAAAAATAATACAGCGGAAAAAGATTTACCAATCGGCTATTTTGATAAACTTTTAGCCTTCGATGTTGAAACATCATCACTTAATAAATTTGTTCCAGGGCAACCAGAGAAGAATTGTCAAATAGTTTCAATTGGAATTATAGTAGCAAATGCAAAAACTTATGAAACCATTGAAAAGTTATATTTAGAAATTAAATGGGATGGTGTATCAGATTGGTCTGCTGGCGCAGAAGCTGTTCATGGTTTAACTAAAGAATATTTAGAAACTAATGGCATGCCAGAAGATGAAGCATTGTTTCAAATAGGATCATTGATTCAAAAGTATTGGCCTGCAAATACTAGAATTCACTGCTTAGGTCACAACGTAGTAGGTTTTGATATTTTATTTTTAAGGCAATTATTCAAAAAATATGATATGAAAATTAATTTAACTAATAGAAATATTGATACGTTTACTTTAATGAATGTTTTATTAGGAGAATTTAATTCTGAAGATGGTTTTAAGCGAGTAGGATTATCAGAAAGAACTAATCATAACGCAATGGAAGATATTGAATTCACATTGGAAACTGTTAGACGATTAAAATTAATTTGGGATAAAAAAATTGGACTATAATAATAGTAGTATAAAATTTAGAATTGATCATTTGAAAGAAACTTATAATTTAGATGATTCAGAATCACTTAAACTATTAGAAAAAGAAATTGAATTATATTATACTAGATATGAGAAAGTTAGAAAGCTAACAGTACCCGAATTTTCTAGAATCATTAAAAGAAATATGAAAGGTGAAAAGTTCGACGATATAATTGATAATCGCTAATTCAGTAACCACACTTGGTTACCGCAATCATATATCTTGTGGTAACCATTTACAATCATATTCTCTGATTCAGTCAACTCAACATCAAATACATCCAACTGATCTTTCAACTTATGCTTCTGATATTTTAACCTAGATTCCAAATTCATTGAATCTTTCCAATACCAATAATTTGGTCCCGATTCATGTGAAAACTCAAATCCTAATTGTTTATACAAATTCCCATTACTGTGCCTTTTATCTGCATAACTAATTATAGAACCATCATTTTCTCTACGAAATGCATTCAACAATCTACTTGCGGCGCCAACAACTGATGTTCCCAATCTATTGCAAAAACGAATCAACTCCCAATCGACCTTCTTATCATACCTCGATCTGCCAAATGTCATTAATGAAACCAACTCATCACCTAAATATAACCCCAAATTCACAGACGAACCAACATTTCCCTGTAA